>VMKM01002355.1:0-75821 GCA_008360985.2 Macquaria ambigua
TGAGGCTCTCTCTTTCTGTGTAAGTGTGTGTGTCTGTGTGTGTGTGTGTGTGTGTTTAGCATGGCATGTCTGACAAGGATTCAGAGGGAAACTGTTAAAGACTACATCAGACACAAATGTACACACACACACACACACACACACACACACGCACACATTCCTTTTGTTTCCTCCGAGGAGAGCCAAAGAACACATTCCTGTCCCACAGACATGAACACCAACACAACACCACACACACTCATAAACACAGATACACTGCACCTTGCTATAAAAAGTCAGCCTGGACGTGGACGACACCGTCATAAACCTGAGGTGAGTCACCGGGCCTCCAAGCTTCCATTGCCGTGAAAAACATTACTACAACAGATTTCCTACTATTAAAATGATCTCTATTTTACCTATATTCTCCCAATAAGTCAGCTCTCCAGTAACTGACCCACTATTTGATTGATCAACACAAATAAGTGTGCTACTAATTTGGATGTTTACATGTCCTTTTTTGCTAAAAATGTCATAAGTTGGTAGGTGCATTAACTAGCTGCGCCTGCATTAAGGATTTAGTCCAAAAATGGCCAAGTTGTAAAGCTAAAAAAAAGACAATTATTCAGTTTCAGCTTCATATTGATAACAGATACAGAATACCCAAATTTGCTCAGGACCACAGCTATCAAATGTCTTAGTGAACATTTTATTTCCAATGTCTCTTTTATATTAGCAATGTGCAAAACGTTCAGGTAACGTTATCAGGTTTCTTAACCTAGTGTCAGCCAAAAATCATTGAGAAGAACCAAAAGAGTGATGAGTTTTCTCAACAAAAATGATCTAGCTGTGTCACGTTAGGTTCAGTATTCAGAATCTATCACATCTATGCATATCATAACAATTATTTATCAATACATTCCAACTCAGGATGTCCAGGACTTAGATTTACATTAGTTCAAATGCTTTAGAAAACCAACCCTACAAATGTGGTTTGAAAGATATCTGCTGTACCACCTGTTGATATGTAGAGAGGTGAAGAAGATCTATCAAATTAATCTTCTGGGATGAAACTAAACGTGGAGGGCACATCACTTGAGACTAGCCTTACTGAGTTTAAGAAAGCTAAGTATGTAGTTAAAAATGGCCAGACTATCCACTTCTCTCTCTGATTGTGAAAGCATGACAAAGCAATTCATTTAATTGGAATAATAATAATAATAATAATAAAAAAACAGGTGGAAACAGGCAGAAACATTTTGAAAATATTTCCCAAGCCACATGTTCATATGGTAAGCCATTTGAACAAATGTTCAACGATAACACAAACACTTTCCATACCCACAATGCATTACGGGAGAGTGACTAAATGTGCACAAAGTGTACAACACACAGTGCAGTCATGTCAGTCACTTAGAACTCCTGTGTCACTACACTGAAACCAATTACAATGACGCCTGTTTCCTGGTAAATTGTTTATTTATACAGTGAACAGTATGCTCAGTTCTCCTCCACGATCCTTAGCCTTGCAAGGCAGATGGTCCACTCAGCTCCCAGGCTGATGCTTACACGTGACACACATCAGAAATAAAAAGCAAGAGCAATGACAGACCGGGGAGTCACTACTGCAGCTGTATGATAAAGCAATTTCAGAAATGAACCATGTACACTGATCAGCCATAACATTACGACCACCTGCCTAATATTGTGTAGGTCCCCCTTTTGCCACCAAAACAGCCCTGACCCATCGAGGCATGGACTCCACTAGACCTCTGAAGGTGTGCTGTGTATCTGGCACCAAGACGTTAGCAGCAGATCCTTTAAGTCCTGTAAGTTGCGAGGTGGGGCCTCCATGGATCGGACTTGTTTGTCCAGCACATCCCACAGATGCTCGATTGGATTGAGATCTGGGGAATCTGGTGGCCAAGTCAACACCTTGAACTTGTTGTCGTGTTCCTCAAACCATTCCTGAACCATTTTTGCAGTGTGGCAGGGCGCATTATCCTGCTGAAAGAGGCCACCGCCATTAGGGAATACCGTTTCCATGAAGGGGTGTACTTGGTCTGCAACAATGTTTAGGTAGGTGCTACGTGTCAAAGTAACTTCTCCTGCTGGGAATGGACGTCCACAGATTAATCATAACAAGTCTTAAGAATGAGATAAGAACATTAAATATTTTGTACAAAATCGTGAGGATTTAAAAAAAAAAGGGGGATTGAGATGTCCTCCATGTTCCCCTCAGGCAGTGAAAGAAAGCCTTCTTTCTTAGTCTGTCAGCCATGGGCCACCTGCTGTCACCAATCTGTAGAAACGTTTTGGTAGACACACCGTGACACAGGATATTTATAAATCAGACCAGGACTGTTTTGTCCAATTTTAACCATCCTGAAATCCTAATTAAAGGGAAGGTTAAGTCAACATGTTCAGTGATCACATTCTCTGTTCTCCCACTGTGAGCAGCATGATAAGTACCAGGTCCTAATGCATCGGCTCTATCCCATGACAATCCCAGAGCTGTTCTTGTAGAGGTGAGGGACCACTTAATCCTCTATCCCCAAACCCAGCTCGCAATAAACAGGCTACATTTAATCCACAACACAGAGGAGCAAGGGTTAAGTCTTTATCGCTTGCTATGCCAATGTTCTCCCTTTTACTCGCTCTCACATTCTATCCCTTTGTAAGCGTCATTATAATACTGGTATTGTAACATCACTGGATTAAAATCTTGACCAGCAATCTGCATTAGGTTATAGAAAATGAATCACTACTGCAGCTGAGGCAGACAATACAAAACCAGGAATTTATTAAACAGATGTAAAATAAAATAATATGGTTAGGGTTAGTTAGTTAAACATATCTGTCAGTGAGTTGGTCAGTCAAATGTGAAAAAATCCTCAGTGGCGATATTCCACCGTGAAGCATCTTTGTGTCATCATCATTCAAAGTTCAGCTTGCAATGAACAGATGTTGTCCAAATCAATTATTCTTAAGTTAACACTTTGTGACTCTTGTGGGTTGTGATATGTACTCTCTTTCTTCCTTTCCCCCCCTGTGTTTCCAGACAGGGAGGATGAAGGGAGGAAAGAAAGATACTTGATAGCACAACAGGCCTTTAGTTGCACGTGTCTTTGGAATTGTAGTGGTAGCACCGAAAACATAGAAAGAGAACATGAAGAAGGCAGCTATGAGCAGTACAGACTGAAATACATCATACACCCAGTCCATTAGATAAAGTCTTAGCATCCATACACTGTGGGAAAACACACACCATAGAGTCAATGGTCAATCTGTCTATATGAATAAATAATGAGGGGAAAACAAGGAACTGTGTTGGAGTATTTCATGCTAAGGATCCCTACACTGACACAAAAAAAAACAAAACAGAAAGACATCTGTGTTAATTTAGTGTTGCACTATATATACTTTACATGGGGAGTTTTAAGTGGTGACGCCAAAATTTGTAGACAGGTAGAATCCCAATGGGAAATGGCAGTATGCTTGAAACAAACTAGTGCGTTTAACATGTCGTCCTGCCACGTCTAAAGGCAAAAGTGTTTCCACCTGTCCTGAATGGCTACACTTGAAGGTGGGGCAAAAACCCTGTTGTCACAGCCTCCTCCTGGTTGCATCCCACTGGGAGGGTTCAGGTGTTTGATTATCCTACAAGCGCTTCATTTGAAGCATACTGACCCATTCAACTTCTGTGTCTGCAGATCTTTAAAGCAGGTGTTAGTACAACAACCATTCATAGATAATGATAGTGAAATGAAACCAGACAAGGAATCTCAAGAGCACCTGACACCTTATTCAAGAGAGTTTATTCAAGTTATTCAAGCAGAGTAGTTTTTCTGTCTGTCACTGTGCAGGCTAACTGATGGAAGGAGTTGCCATTGGCAGCTCAAAATGTAGGTAAAACAGGAAGACTTCAGCAAACCCAATTTACATACAACTCCTCCCACACTTTGTACAGAGATGTGACTGTGGTGTTGGCACTGATGATAGTAGTTGTTAGGGAGGGAGGAGGCAGAGAAAGAGAGAAATGGATGCTCAGAACTCTACTTGATGAGTTGCATATGCAGTGTTGGCACATCAGTATGCGTATAGCCTTGTGCACAAGTTCCTGTCCATTCAGTTTGCTATCCTGCATTCCTACATGCCACAGCACCCCAGGACATGGCCATATGCCATTGGCTTGGCCCGTTGATCAACACCGCTCCAGCCTCGCATGACAGCTCACAATGCACAGATACACACACAATCGCACACAGTAGTTCCGACAGATGGGTGAAAAGGTGGGCCACGTCATGTGTGAAGTGAACAGAGGGCAGGGGGGTGTTAGCAATTATGGTGAAACAGACTGCAAAGACAGACAGACACGTGTGTGTGTGTGTGTGTGTGTGTGTGTGTGTGTCTATACAACAAAAAATGCCCACATGGGCATGTACAAGAATACAAGCAGAGCATCAACCAAAACAACCCTGCACTCTAGACACTATAGGAGAGACAACAACAACAGTGACAGACAACAAGCCCATATTGAAGATGGCCTTAATAGAGTACCTGTAAGTGTGTGTGGATCCCTGCCTTTAAGCCTCCATCAATCCCAAGAAACACACAACACTGAGTGAACAGCTGCTTGTTAATACCCAACATCCACTGTATTTTGACAAAAAAGTAGAAATGATTCTATCCAGAGCAGCACAATAGCTCTTGCAGGTGAGGCACTGGACAAGCACTTAGAAGCTATATATTGGTGCAACAGGAACATAAGCTGGCAGTGGTGATTGCACACACAACAAAGACAAAATCTTCTCCAAAGCGGCTGGAGGGAACAAACAACATATTTTGTGTAAAACGATATTGCCACAATTTAATCTCTGAAGAGCAACAATTGACAATTGTACAATGTGTAGCAGTTTCTGAAGCAAGCACAGCGAGCATGATGCATGCGGCAAAGATAGAGGGAGTTGCTCTTAAATCAAGACTGGGGGTCAACCAACATGTGTTTTCAAGTCAGGTACGATTGCCAGTAGGGGTTCCTCGGCAGGTTATTCTTGGACAGCCCTGTGAAATGGTATTTTTAACATAGAATGATAAAACTCCATTACTACCATTACAACTAAACATATTTCAATGTATGTGGAATCTGACAACAAAAACAATAATAAAAACAATGATAATAAATAAAAATTGCAGTTCAGATTTATTCTGCATTAAATACGCAATCTGGATGCCACTGACTGGCTGATATTTACATTTTACCATTTCAGTTAAGTGAAAAAAACTACAAATTCTCCAAGTGTGTAATAGTTGTATTATTAACTCTATTCATTTGGATCAGGGCCTTGGTTCGAGGGGCATGGAACACTTTTAATAGTCACTTTTCGTATATGTGTGAGACATTTGACTGTGCAGGACTTTGTGTGTATCTTGTTTCCCAGCATCTGATAGAGCTGATAGCACTAAAAAAGTAATCTGTCCATTCATATGAGAAATCTCTCAGACATAAATTACAATAGAAAACTAAATAAATATGGACAATAATATGGATGGACTCAATGGTAAAAATGATATTTAGGGCTGGGTACTGAACTGCTAATACATTTTTGGTACCGACCTAAATGTGTCAAAAATGACTGAAAACAATGTATCGTTTTGTTAGTGGTATCGGAAATCGGGTACCATTTTGGCACTAGTATTGAAACATTTTAAACATTACCCAGCCTAATTATAATATTTAACACAATTTAAGGGTTAGGTTAGGTTAGTTGTCTGAGCTTTCATAATCAGAGCTGTCTGATTATGAGTCTGTTAAAAATTGTGTTCTCAAAATGTATTGATGATATAAACATTTGCCTGTCTATGAACACATTCATATGGGTTCATATTGTATTTAAATATCCGCACATTGTAAACCACAGAAAAGGGAAAAAAAAAACTATCACTTATTAATAACCTTTGAACTTACAGAGGTAAATTATTAATTTCAACCTGTTTCACAAAGCTTTTTTAAACTATAGTTAACATTTTACTAAAATAACCCTCTGTGGAAATGAATGTGTTTGTGTGTTTTCAACCCAGGTTGTCAGTGTTTATATCTAAGCTTCATACAGTATCTATTCAGCTCAAGTCCCTTCAGCATTTAAGAATTAGAATTTAAGCAAGTATGTCTTTTTTTATTATTTGTTTGAACTGAAGTATGAAAAACCATTATATTGTTTCTCTTTAAAGTTTTTTGTGTGTGTAATGAGTGTTCCCTTATCTGAATCAAGGGTCTTGTATGTTGTACAGCTTGTAGACGTGATTATACATTAAAGTACTTAACTTTTAAGTGTGAAAAGAAGACTATATTACATATATAATATTTTGTTAGCAGGTTTTTTTTGAATAATGAATAATTTTGGACTATTTATGTTTTCAACTTGCTTCCCTGTAGGCAAACAACATTCATAGCATTCCAGAAATTCCAACCAATGAAATCATCAGATATTCTACAACATATATGGAATCAAACTGGATTGGTAGAGGAGATATCGGCCAATACACAGTATATTTCTGGGATTCACTGACTGATTTCAATTGTACGTCAATAGGGACAGTTGCTGGACGTGTGTAGTAATGGAGACAGAGTGTGGGAGATGGTTGAGAGTGAAATTGGTGTTGAGAGTGATGAGAATAATCCTCTGCCCATGTAACAGAGATAAAGACACAGAGGTTTTAGCTCCACACAGGAGATTGACCTCATTACTGGCAACAAGCTCACAAACCAACAGACACAAACATATATACACACACACACACACACACATATAGCAGAAATGTAGATAAGTGGTAATATATAAATGTGCTTGACCAGTATTCTTACTGTCAATGACTCACTCTATAAAAGGAGTGTGTTTGTGTGTGCTTGTGTGTTTGTGTGTGTATGTGTGTGTAATGAACCGAGAACACCCCAACCTTGATCAGAAGCGGAAAAAAGGAGTGCTGCCCCCTCCACTCTCACATTCATCAAGAGTGTGCGTTTGATCTCTCAGCCACATCACACATGTGCCCTCCAATCAACCGCTGCTGCCTCTAAGGCCCCCTTTGGCCTGCCTACACACAAATACACACACACACTCACACACATACACACAGAAGGGAACGTCCCACACAGAACCCATTAGGACTTTTGATTAAATTTGAGTATAGCTCATGTATAAAGGCCATGGCAAGTGCAGCTTCATTCAAGTGTGTGTGCATGTGATTGTGTGTGTACATGCAATCACATGAAAAAAAAGAAAGCAAAAATGAGTGACTGTAAAGCCTTCTAACCTTTGTAATATAGATCCTAACTGCTGCCAAGGGAGGTTAAAACCTAAAAGGGCTCCATAACACTTCATAACTCTGACTTAAATGAAACAACTACAACTCTATAGCCATTAGTGTGACACACACACACACACACACACACACACACACACACACACTGTCTTTAGAAGTTGGCAAGGCAACCAAGGTCATTAGGTTTATTTCCATTGGCAAAGAAGGGATTTTGGCAGCCACAGTCTGCCCGGCAACACTCACGTTTATCAGAATAAACAAATATGATTGGAGGAGAGTGTCCCCACATTAATGAATGACCAGTCAAAAAAGGGAGTGAGAGCAAAACAAAAAGAGAGGCATTAGAAGCCACTTAAAACCTAACGGTGTTTCATTTTCGGTAAAGAGCGACCACTATGCAAAGAAGTGTAAAGTAATACAAATTATTTGTCAGTGCAGACATTTTGACTTGTCATAGCAGGAGAAGCACAGGTGCAACTAATATCATTAATGATCTATTAATCATAGATAGTTCCATTTAGGTATGCCAGTGAGCCAGTATAAACAATAGCAGGGCTTTGTAACTGGCATACCTAAATGTAATGAGGCCCTTATTTATGAAATTCACTACAACTGTGGTTTCACCACTATTGCATGTTAAAATAATGTGAAACTATCTAATTGCTGAACTTAGTTGTTCCACTTCTTATTATCAATGGGTCTACAGTAGATATTTGGCTCTGGTGCTCCATGCTAACACTTTAGCACACAGTATGTTGAGCAACAGTAGATTCATAATGTAAATGTATTGGGATATGGTATAGCTATAATCACTTGGATTATCCAGAGTGAGATGACTGACCTCTTAATACAGGGGATGGACTCAATAACAGCAACACCTGTGCAATGTGTAATATGAACAATACATAAAAACTGTTATGTCAGTCCTTGTACGAGGGGGGGTTAGGGAATGGACATTTAAAGGACCAGTTCACCAAAATAAAATAATAATAATAATAATAATCCAACTTACTTAGTGGTATCAAGCCATCCAGACAGTTTTGGTTAAATTTGACCAGGTTTTGAGATATCTGAGAGTTCTCCCTCCCACCTCAATCCAGTGGAGGTGCACCAAGAAGTAGTCCCTAAAAAAACTGTAGACAGTGTGTTCTGCGGATTATACATAGTGCCACAAACTAAACTCCATTCACCTCCATTGTACTGGGGAGGGAAAAGTCTCTGATATCTCAAAACCTGGTCAACTAAAAGATGTCAAAACTTGGACACATCCAACCAAAACTATCTGCCTGGCCAGATACCACAAGAGAAAAGTGAGAAAACACATTTATTGTTTCCATATTTGTTTTTTTTGTCTTTTCTTTTTTTTTTTGGGGGGGGGGGGGTTCTGTCTTTTTTTGATAGTGGTTAGTAGAAAGGAAATACAAAAAACAAAAACAAGGGGAAATAGAGAAGGGATGAAGAGCTGAAGCAATTAAAATTAATCTGCACTATTTTGATAACCAATTAATCATTACACTTGAAGGAAGAATGCCCTGTATTCAATACCTTCAGATTGTAAATTGTGAGGATTTGCTTTCTGACATTTTCTAAACTGAACGATTAATCAAAAAAATAATCAATGGATTATTTATAATAAAACCTAACGTTAGATGCTGCCTGTAGCAAAGCATGTAGCAAAGGTCCTCAGTGAGACCCAAACTGGACTGTTTTAAAGCATCTTAAACTTTACCATTAGAGTTATTTACAAGTTCTCTTAATTCACTTGAGATAAGGATCTTTGCCCATTTTCACTTAATCAGATTTCAAAATGTAAAGACTAAATAATAATATTATAGCTTTTAGAATGTTTTTCTCATTCTTTGTGTTTTTTCCTTGTTCGTGCATCATCACTGAGCTGTAAAATTTGATTTTATCTACAACCTAGCTGACACCAAATGACTTAACCATGGCACACTGTTTCATTTTTGTAAATACAGGATGAAGTGGAGTGGGGAGTCAGATATCCACAAATAAAAAGGCAAGTTGGGACCTTTATGAGATGAGCCCTTCCTCTGAACTTTTGCTGCTGGAGCATTTAACGGAGAGAAATGACCTGCTTCCTGTCCAATTCATGTGGTTCAAAAATGTCCAGCAAATATAAATGAGCTAATTGCGGCTTTTTGATGCTGAACCTTTTGCAGCGTGTGTGTGTGTGTTGTGCTTGTATGTTATTCTTCTGAGCTCATAGAGCATTTCTTGTAGTCGTTAGTTGGGGTTAGATAAAGGCAAGCAAGTCCAAGAAGAGTGGAAAGGCAGGGTATTAATTATGCTAAATGGAGAAAGATGGTGCTGAGCTCTCAATAGTGAACAGTAACAATACACATGTGCACCATACATGAAATGCACAATCACACAAAAAAGTACATTTTTTGCATATTCATTTACTATTCCAAGTTTCTGATCCTAAACCAACCCTGTGTGTATCCCTCTCATTATATCAGACTGTCTTTGCACCATACACACACTCTGGAACAATGATGCTGCTGCAGCGTCAGACAAATGTCCTATTGGAGATTGGACTAGTGTTCCCAGCTTAGCACCCCCACAGCAGATGTCCAATCATCCTAATATAATAGCAGGAACAGAACAACACAGTGGCTAAGGCCTCAGATTAAAACTATCTGCATCCCAGAGGATAAAGCACAGCAGCAACGCAACAAACTAATACAAGCAAGATGAGGTGAGATTTAGTCATGTGTGCCACTGCAAAACAAGTTATATTGCTGGCACCTACTAAAATGGACAAGCAGCACATGACAATCTTAGTAAAAGCACACAATTGATTTCTTATGGATTCACTCTCACATTCTCCATGGCAATTTCTGACATAATATCTCCCAAAGTAAGATACTAAAAGAACAAAAATATAATACAAGGACTGAGGCAACTAAACTAAATGAATAAGAAGATGCTTCTGCCAATAAGGACAAATGAAAAGCCTTGGTTCTTTCTCAGGAAACCTAAGGATGCGAAAAGTCTGTCCGTGAGTTACTGAGTGATGAAGTTACACCATTGGTCGGCCAAGTGTTGGAGTTTCCCCATTGGCCGTTGCTCTTTCAAAATGAATAGGCGCGAACGTTAGTTGCATACCGTAACTCCAGATTCTATGAATATAGGCGCAGCCCTCTAAGGCTATTGCTAGTGGGTTCATCCATCGCTCGTGTAGCACTAAAGACTTTCAGACTACGCCCACTTACTTTTTGGGCCCCACCTTGGTCTCACCTTGTGTATAAGTTTAGCTGAGAGTGGACAATCGGCTCCCAAAAACAGCTTTTTCTTCAGCTAGTTAAAGGAAGCAGTGGAGCCCACAGCTTAGAGGGCTTTGCCTATACTTACATAATCTGGAGTTATGGTACGTTACTATCGTTTTATTTCACCCTCTAAGGCTATCGCAAGTGGGATAAGAGTGAAGTCCTCCGTGGTCCATGACCCACTGGGTCCATCTGGTACCCACAAGCACAGACACACCCACTTCACAATAAATCAATAACCAGTCCATACCTCTACTCCTCTACTGTACTGTACTGTATATTTATTTCAAATTCATTATCAAATGCATATACAGTACAGTGTTCTCCACACTTCAATTCTGGTGTATTTTAATAACTAAATACTACAGGAACCCTTTATGTTGTTGTTTTTTTGGTTCAGTATACAAATAATTACAGTTAATGTCTTGGTGTGTGTGGAACATAAATATAAAAGTGCTAAACCATGCTAGTCAGGTTAGTCCAGCTCATATAGCTTGCATTATGATGAATGCAAATGAGAAGCCAGAGCTTGAAGACGCCCCTGTACCATCTTTGGAAGAATCATTGTAGCTCTTCACAAGAAGTAGTGGATCAGACGAAAAACTGGGTCACTGGTATGTGTCTGGAAATACCTACATCATAAATGATAACTGATTCATAAGAGCATCACCCGCATGTGTCTAGACCTGGAACAAGGGATGAACCAGACTGTGGTTTCAAGTCACCCTTGTAGTGTCCAAACAGCATCTGGCTGTGGATTCGGATCAAGACAGCTAAGTAAGAGCCACCACCATATGTACGTGACCATACTCTGTTGTAGTAAACACACATTCAAGCATGAGCTCAAAGTGATTGAGTCCGAAATGATGTTTCTTCACATATGCATGGTTTTGTAATTACCAGTGAAGCAATACTCACTGACCATATGCAAATGTTTAAGTGCCTCAGTTTTTTAAAGCAAAAAATGATGACACACAAGCCACTGTTTGGTCTTGAAGTTTTGCAGAATAAATTAAAATAAAGTTTTATCCTTTGCCATTGTACCAAACATGTGCAGAACTGCTACCCCCAAACAATGGTATGTTTCGAACCGTAACATTTGCTTACCAGTACACTATTACCACAATAACAGTTTTGGATGGTTAAAAAGTCATGATATTGATGTCCTTTACTGTAGTCTAGACCTAGCTCATTATGGACGGCAGGGAGATTGTAGGGAAGCTATTGTATTTTATTGAGAGACAGTATATTTTTTTTCTGCTCTTTTTAACTTTTTTTTTTAAAGATTTCCACAGACATTGGTCTATAGTACAGAGCAGTTTCAAGCTTCTTAGAAAAATAAAATCCTGTACACCTCAAACTGTCAAGATGCTTGACAGAGTACTTTTTTTTTAAAATTTACCCTAACCTAAGCAAAATGTCTATGTGAATTTGATCCTCACCTTGAGTGAGTTTTTTCACAGATGGAGTGCTGCCCTTTTGTAATTGTTTGACAGTGATTGATTTCAGCTGACAGTCGAAGGTAGGAGAAGCTTTTTTTGTGGAAATTGAGGTAATTTTAGATTGTTGCACAAACTCATACACATACACATCATGTGAGGCGAAAGTTTTAATCAAAACCAAAAGTACTGTCAATCCAATTCCAGCTCTACTATATGTGCACTAACATCAGCTAACTTTTATCTGTCATGTTAGCTTCCAGGATCACTATCCAATTGACAGTTGTGTCCAGTGTGAAGCAAAATGACTAGCTAAAGAGAAACATTATCTTTTCCTCCTCCTCCTCTTGTTCGGTCTCTGACCTTCTGCAAGGAAGGATCATCCCACCGTCTGGCACAGTTTGCCACAGAAGCAGGATTTATGAAGAGGAAATTGCAACTGGCAAATGGGTAGGGTGGAAGAAAAGGCCCCCCGGGGCAGAAGAGACGGGATGGAGAGAAGGAGGGACAAAGGCAAATATTTGACAGGGACACGGAGGACCAATAGTTGGATTTGACCTCCTGGTGAACCTTCATTGTCTTTGGAAGGCAGCAGAGTCTATGATGAAAAAGCCTCTTACCCCCAACAAATAGGTAATGAGTGGTAATGAGAGACAATGAGTAAGAGAGGGAGAGAAACGGGAGGGGAGGAAGATGCAGATAATGTAAGCCAGACGCAGACAGAGGAATTACAGAGGAACAGAGGAGGGAAAAGGGAGCGAGAGCAGCTGCAGCAGGGCTGAAAGTGAAGCTGAGAAAGTGCCAGCCTGCGGAGGGAGCATCCAGGGAGTTGGGTGACGAGAAACACTGTCCGTTTGTGGCCACTGATAATACTTTCCATTCTAGCTGGCTTTATGTGGGGGTCTGCTGTGTGTTTGTGTGTGTGTGTTTGCAGGCCCTGTGCGAGCTGCTGATTCCCCTGATTGCAGGCTGGCGCCCTGCTGGCGAGCCCCCGCACACTGAAATTAAATCCACTCTGCTCCGTTATAAATTATAATGCTTTACAAACAACACCCCCACCGGGGAACCCAGGAGGAGGGAGAGAGAGGAAGAGAGAGAGAGAATGGATGGTGTTAGAGAGGAAGAAGGAGTAGAGGAGGATTGGAGGTGTATGAATAAAAAAAATGTACAAAAAAACATTACAGCTTTTTAATGCTAACTGAATTGGGAATTTAAGACCTAACTAAAATAAAACACAGCTGGCAAAACCAGCCTTTTAAGCAATGGAACACAGCTAAACAATAAAGCAGTAGGGTACAAAAAAGATAAAACATAATTAAATCAGGAAAGTCAGTAAAGAGAGAGAACTGCACTTAAACCCAAGTCTTAGTTATTCTGTCAATGAACCCGCCTTAAATTTAGATTACAGACTTTAACAATGTGAAAGGCCTTACCTTAAAACGGCGAAGGAAAATGAAAAGCCATTGTGAAAGTGAAATAAACAGGAAGAGAGGCAGATACAGCAGAGATGTGTGTGGAGGAGATAAAAAACGTTAAGGAAAGGCTCTGATACTGTTGGGTGTGTGGGGAGGGGGATGAAAGCCTCTGCTAAATGGACTTGTGGTGCCAGAGAGGCCGCGTGTCGTGCGATATCCAGCTAGACTGGCACCATATGACCGGGTCGACGCTGTGGTAGGCAACAGAGAGCTAATATGTCTAACCTACAGCTTCTGTGGAGGATCCAAGTCAAATGGGGAAGAGATGGAAAGACACTGATAGTGGGCGTCATCACTCCTCAGCTCTAAGTGTGAGTGAGTGCATGCTGATCTTTGTGTTTTTTCAAGGTTTGGACTGAAGTTCAAATATATACAACTTATATTTTGAATGTGTATTCCATATAGCACTGAAATAATACGTTGATTAAACGATAAGTCAATCACCAGAAAATTGACAAGAATTCTGATAATCGCTCAATTGTTAAAGTTCAAACATTCACTGGTTCCAGTTCGTCAAAAGTGAAGATGTGAGGGTAAAAGTCATTGCCATAATCATTTTAGTGCTGAATTGATTAAAACTATTTTGATAATATGTCATCTATCAAGCTAAACTGCCAATCATTCTGAAGTTCCAGCTTCTCAAAACAATATAAATTGAACATTTTGTGGTTTTAGATTGTTGGTCGGACAAAAAAAAAAAAAGACTTTTAAGGATGTCATCTTGAGCTCAGGGGAATTGTGATGGTCTTTTTTTCATTTTACAGACAAATGATTAATCAGTTACTGAAAAAAAGAAAAAATATCAATAGTTCATTAAAAATAAAAACGAGTATTTTTTTTTAGTTTTCAATTAATTAAAACTAAAGGGCTTCTCTGTTATTCACATGTATTTAGGCCAAAAAATACCATGAATACATTTTAGTATAATTCAATACAATTTAATTAAGCCGATGTTGACAAAAACTAAACATTATAAACTTTAAAAGTCTGCATTTTTTGCAGATATATTGGCTTGAATTATATCATACAGGTGTTCATGATCTTGTATGAACATCCTGTATCCAATCAAACTAACTGCATCATATCCATCATATTAAAAGTGTATGCCATTGATAAGCTAACATCTTATTTTTAACTAAGGGCCAGTTTTGGGACCATATCTTGGCCTAGCTGTAGCTGTAACTGTAACTGGCAGACTGTTTTAGGAACAACAGGCCTATTCTCCATCCCAGCAGGAGGTTGGGTCATGTGTGGCCATTTACATTGTCTGCCAATCAAACCTGAGAGTCAGACGCCTTTAACAAAACTCAGCCTCACTTCCGTTAACGCCTAAACACAAAGCCCGGACCAGTGATACAGGACACAGCTGTCACTACCACCTACATGGGCAGTCAGCCTTTGTTTGGGCAGCAGAAACATGGCCACACACATCTACTGTCATCACTGTTAATGTGGGTACCAGGACGGATGGCCATGAAAGCCAGCAGACGGTTAACTGTGCGTTCACAATTTGAATATTAGTTGATACATCACTGTCTATGTCTGTGAGAGACTTTGCATCACTGTGACTGCATTTGCAGTTTTTAATAGTCAAATCATGTATTTTTGGTACAATGTGTTAAGTTCACAGAAGTAACTAGCGAGAACCAATTAGGCAGCAGTTATCAAAAATGGACACATTACTGAAACTAGTTCTGAGCTTTCTGTCATCACCAGCAATAGATAAAACTGTTCTCCAGTCATGTTAATTCCAGCCCAGTATCCCTGGGAATTGTGTTCATATTGAACAACTCTGCAGCACACGATTTATGTCCAATGCCAATGTTGAGTGCAAATGAAGGGAGTGGTGTGACCTTGATTTAGTGAGGAGGAAAGGTGGACGCTGGGTGGTGGAAGGGCATTAAGCGTGAGCAACCTTCATGCAGAGTTCGCTTCAATTAGTTATGACCATGATCTTTCCCTAACCTTAGTAGTGTTTTGTTTCCTAAACTTAACCATACCTTAACCATAGTTGCCATGTGCAGATATTGCAAAATAAATACAATTAAAAATGTTGGCACTAAAAGTTACAAAAAGCCTTATCAATGAACATAATATTGTTGATATATTCTTTGGTTTTTCAAGTGAAAGTGGAAGAGCGGTGGGAACTAGATTGTGGCTATGAATGGACTTGCTCAAATTCTTCTAGAACTACTGACAATGAACCAAAATCATTTTCACATTTGATGGCTGAAGAAAAAATAAACCGTTGGGCAAATTTCCTCAGCTCACAAGCTTGTTAATACTTTTAGATTTTTTGAATTTGCTCATCTATTTCTTGTCACCCAGCTCTTTAACAAATAAATAGACTGTTGCCCACATTGTGGATCCATAATAATTTCCATGGTATCTTTGCCCACATTTCTACTTCCTTAAAGGTGCCCTGCAAACAAAACTTATGTTTACAGGTGAATGCACATCCATACTTGCTAGCAGTCTTCTTCTTCTTTGCCTTTTCTAGCACACTGCTGCCCATTGCTGTGTTTCTTGGTGTGATACCATCACTTGTGGATCAGTGGAATAGTGTGGAACCATTGACAGGAATGTGTATAGAGTCACCCATGTTTGCGCCCAAGTGCATGTGCGTCCTTGTGCACATGCATAACACAAACAAAACAGAAAAACTGCCCAATTGTGTTACTAGAGATGAACACGCCACAAGGAACCTTTAATGTCAACTGGCAAACCCAAAAGACTCTAAGGAAGAGTATGACGTCTTTCAAATACACCAAAGTCTTAAAGATGACAAGACAGATTCTGATGTACGCAAAAACATGCACTGCAGAGTTGGTAGAAAGCTACCAGCATACATGCAGACAGGTAGAATAGAGAAAAGACTGAGCAAATGGGTTCACATCTATTCTAAATGCAAACTCAGCTCTTGGTCAAATACGGCCTATTTTACCTGAAGACAACCTACAGAAAGCAGAGGTGACAGCTGGGATCAGTACCAGCAAGTCTCGAACACACCACAGCAGAAAAAAAGACATCAGCTGTCATTACTGTCAGGATGAACAGAGAGAGGACACAAAAAGGGAAGGTACAACACAACTTGACGGTAATATGTGCGTTTGCAAGTGTTCACAGGCAGCATCAAGCAGGTTATGACAATACTCCAGAAGATTACCAAAGCAAAATGCAACAACAGCAAATTGTAGACAGACTGTACACACACTGCCAGTGTTTATCAAAGCAGTTCTGCAGCATTTTAGACGTCTGTCACTTGTCCATCTCATTGAACAGATGTGCTTCAGTTTCTAATATGTTATTTATTATTACATTGCATTCAAGCACATCTGAAGCATGATCACTTTGGTTTGGTTAGTTTTTTATCGATCTTTTGTGTTGCGCGGCAAGTGAAACAGCCAAAACACACAATTCTCCTACCTTCTATATGTTGTTACACATGACCTATATACAGGGGTTGATCAAAGCCCCCAGTCATTATGGCCTTTCTGGTTTCATTATGGACTTTCAAAGCTACAGTGGGTGTGGGAAATAAAATAAATAAAAGCAGCTTTTGTCCTGTATACCTCCATGGAGCTGACTGAAAAAATGGCTTTCAGTCAGCTCCATGGAGGTATACAGGATAAAAGCTGCTTTTGTCCTGTATACCTCCATGGAGCTGACTGAAAGCCATTTTTCTCCATTGAATTTCTGATATTTGCTGGTTAAAGAATATTTGGCCAGCTGCTGTCCTTTCAGCACCCCAGAAGACCTTCTGGTTCTGAGGACAGGAGGTTGGCATTGTTGTGGATTGAAAGAATGGATGTGTCAGGTGCGCTTACCTGCTCCTGACATGTCCCATCTGGTAAGAATTTAGGGTAACATCGCAAGATGGGAAAGATCAGTGTGATGGACATGATGATCATGTGGGCTTTTGAAATCTGATGGCTGTAACATTTCTTGATTGAAGCTATTTTTGTTAAGATTCATTGTCTTCAGATTTGAAAAAGTGGCATCCCTGCTGTATCAAGAGACACTGAGGACAAAGTGACTGGCGTATAGGCAGAAAATCCATAATCACTTCTGCTTTTTGATGTTTTTCGTGGTGACTAAGCATCTTGTCCATCAAGATCTTGATCACTGTGCAGGAATGGAAGGGAAACAGAGTGAAGAACCATTGGCCTGGACTGGCATACCATCCAAAATAGTAACAGTTAAGTGCACCAGCTGTCCAATCAGCTGGCTTCTGTTCCTCGTCCCAGCCAATTACAATGTGATGGGGGCTTGAGCAAACAAAGCATTATGGGTCGGTTAAGCCTTCCTCTCATCTCCAGGAGCTGTCGCTTCCTGAGGCACACACAACATCTGCAAACACCTGATAGGCCTGAGCAGTGGCCTTCAGCCCTCTCGTTGCCCGGGTTAAATTGTTACCACCTTTCTCTAATCCCAACTCTGACAATTAACTGTATGGCCGAGCACTTCAAAGCCCTCGACGGCCAAAGGGGTTAACCCTGACGCTCCCGGAGATTTGTTTTTGATTTTGCTGAGATCCCCAGACACTTTCATCTTTGGCCCTCGCTCCTTCTTCCTCTCTAAATCCCAGAGGGCCAAGCCAAGGGCAGGGGGAGTTGAAGCTAAATTCAGTGTGATATTTGAAGGCTAATTTTTGAGTTCCCACAAGGTTATCAATACAAACACAAGCGTGAAATGTAATCTGGTAAGATGGTGTGTATCTGTGTGACAGAGCAAGCATTATATGGTCTGGTGGGAAAGAAATGTTTTACTATGAAATGTTAAGAAGTTGACATATGTTTTTTATAATATTTGAAGCTTTTGAGCTGTTTTCGTTATTCATAATCCATAGAGTCAATAGTATCCAACCATACAGTTAATTGTGCCCAACACCAGCCTGGAGGTACACAACTGAAAGGTCATGTCAGTGAGGGTATAGGGGTGACCAATCTAATCTAAACCCATTTTACGTTTTTAGTTTGCAAACTTTTTTGCTTAATGAAATGTGACTGAACTACATTCATAGCACGTGGCAATGATAGAGCTGGTAATTTACGCAACTAGATCCAAAACAATAACTGATTTTTGGTACCAATACAAACACAAACCTTTTTCGATTCATAACTTTTAAAACATATAAGCATGTTTTCCTACAAAACCCATTTCAAATTTAACAAAAGACGCCAATGTTCTCAAATGTTAGATGTTAGGAGCTGTACAAGAACTTTGCCTAAATAAGGACTGATTATGAAAATTATTATTTAAATCAGGAACTAGATGATCAAAGAATAGCGGTATAAGATTATGAATCTGAACAGAACATAGAACCACGGAATTGGTTTATGTCATGGCCAGTAAGAGGCATGAATTAGAGCTGTAGTGAATTAATTTAAGCTGCAGATTGTACTATGAATTTTCTAAAAAGTGTAATTTGTAGCTTCCACTCGTTATTGGTGGCACACGTAACAGAAATTTAAGCTCAGTGATTGGATGATTTTACCAAAATGCACCTAGTTAACATTTCTACTCACATTTTTATGTGCACAAACTGCTATCTTCAATCAAAGAATAATATATTTTCTAATACAACTGTTCATATTTTGTCTATGAAAAAAAATTACAAGAAGAGAATTTCTTTGGGTTTGCTCAGGGCATCTGCCTCCATTACTTTCCCAGCCAGTCTTTTGACACAACATCCCATGCTATACACAGCGTTAGTAGACAGTGGGCATTGCCACCTTTCCCACCTCTTTGCCAGTGGGTGTGTGTTGGCTGTACTGGGCACTACCAGCCTGTTCCAGCCCGATCCCTTCAGCTCTGTCAACTTTAACTGTGTGTATGTCGGGGGGTGGTCGATTACTCTATGTGTGTGTCTGTTAGGGGTAATAGTGTGTGAAGAGCTAGTCCTCCATGCATCCTGCCCCTCCTCTATGCCCCAACAGTCTCCCCTGCAGCGCCTCAGCGGGAACTGGAGCAAATGCGTTTAGGAATTAAGACTGGGGAATGGCCCGAGGTGTGTGTGTGTGTGTGTGTGTGTGTGTGTGTGTGTGTGTGTGTGTGCAGCACATGTGTGTGTGGTATCATGGAGTTGTGCTGCTCTTTTGCAGCACGCCAGCTCCTGCCAGCTGCCCCAGGATGTGGCCTGTCACTTCACATAGCCGCTGATGAGCCACACAAGTGTCAGGAAAGGTGAAGATGGAGATAAGACCTCACATACACAAACAGAAACACACACACACACACACTAGTGAGATAGGTGAGGGAAAAGCTGGACAGTGCTGCCTACACGTGGGGTGGAAATGTTAAGAGTCTTCACATGATTCAAACCATTAATCCTCATTTTGAAGGTTTTGATGATGACACAATCCTACTGTAGTTGGCCTCATATCCCACAGAAATATGAATCGGCAGAAGCAGCAGAGGAAAAAAAAAAGAAAAGAATCCACTCAACTTTCTGGGATATCATCATCAATCTAGGCCTGGCTCCAGTCCCACTAAACAGTTCGTCTGTGCTTTCTGCTATTGTTCAATGATATTGTGATACTGTGAATGGAGGGGGAAAAAATAAAAGAGGCACAAGTGTTTCTGATCAATCCCGGGACTATTCGCCGATATCAGAGTGAAAAACCACCTGAATTGACCGCATGGGAAGTCCCCCTGCATCTCATTTACAGTCCACCTCAATGCCTGTACTCCAAATCCAACAGACTCTACAACTGGTAAGGTAAGAGGATACTATTTTTATTTATTAATTTTTTTTGTCTTTTTCAGACAAATACACACACATACGCACACTCATCCCTTTCTATTCTCCTGTCTTCTCTTAGCCTACTGAACAGTGAAGCATAGCTGACGTTAAGTGCAATGCTATTAGCCGTAGCAGCGGTAGAGTGCCTGTGGCTCTGTGCAGCACCCAAAGGCTCCATATGCTGCCGAGCAACATGGAGCACGGACACCAAGGCGAACACACACACACACACACACACACACACACACACACACATGACACACTTTGGTACAGACAGACATGTGACCTATGGATTTTTTAATTTTTTTAAATTTTAGGTTCAGTTTTATCTTGCAAACTCATTTTTTTGAATAAATAAATACATATGTGTCATGTTTTTAACAAGTGACCATTCATTTTGCAGGCTTAAGCTATAGTGCACTGTGATCTCTGATTATTGATTCATTGTTTAATGATCATAGAGTCAAAGAAAATGAAGACCTATATTTTTAGTGTGGCTTTTAATTTGGGGTATTCCTACCTTGCCAGCTCTTACGTTTTTGTTGTCATTATTTATATAATTTTTCCTATTTGTTGTATTGTTTTTAATGTTTTATCATAGTATTAAACATTTTAGTTATTGTAATTGTTCATTTTCATTCTTGTTTTCTGCATTACATTGTTTTAAATCCTGTTTTGTGAGGCACGTCAGGCATCTCTGCATAAAAGTTATTATTAGAAACACATTCTTGAGACAAGGCAAACTACACTGTGTACCCTGACCAATCATAGCTCGCTTAGTGATCGGGAAGGAAGTGCCAGGGACCGACTTCACCGCTCCACCTGTCAGCACCAACAACATCATTCTTTTTTCACTTCATCATGTTCACAGTTGTGCTCAGAGGAGCTCTCTGTGCTCCTACTGGTCAACATCACAGATCTTTTCATACATGGCAAAAAAACTAATTCTGACTTCTCTAGGTGAGCTCTTACTATATGAACATAATCTACAATAATCATAATAATCATAATAATAATAATAATGTCTTTTCATCAAATTACCAACCTCCATCTATAATATACAGTCAGAGGGCTTGAGAGCGACCCACAGATCCAGATGTAATTATACACTATGCTTCTTCCCGGCTCACATACCATTCTGTCCCAATTCCCTGCTGTTTGGAAATCAGGGCTATGTTGGTGACAAGTTACAGTACACATGCCCCGGTTAACCTTTGATGTGAACATGTTCTTTTCTGAGGGAATGATATGGAGGCCAAAACCACGAGGGGCTACAGACTATCCCTGCAAACTGTACGGCTTCAAAGTCCTGTCTCTAATTTGAACCTTTTGTGCCACTTAAAAAGCCCATGGACTAATTTGACTCTGGCATGTAACAACCGTTTGGAGGAATGTTTGTCTGTCGTGTGTGTGTGTGTGTGTGTGTGAGTGAGTGTGTGACCACAGGCCTACCTGCTTTGATCATGGCACTGGAAGATTATGACAACGCACACACACACGCACACGCACACACACACACACACACACACACACACACACACACAGGAGAGTAATCAAAACTACATGCAGCACCACGTCTGCATCACTGCAAAGAGCACGTAGACAGACACATGAGCGCTGAGGTAAGACTGACAGATCACTGTGGTATTGACATTTTATTTACTTACACTGCAACAGCATTCAAGTCATGCTTCCCACTAGGGGTGGGGCAAGTGTTTGGCCCATTGTGGATTTCATAGCTTAATAACTAACTTTGCAAGACAAAGGTTAAGTGTTTTGCGAATGCATCATACGCCATCACGCAGAGACCAGCATTAGCAAAGTGGAGCACTGAACTCCAGCACTAGTAAACAAGCCGGGCCAACCACTGCAAAGTGCAGCACTTCACAAAACCTCCAGCCAACTGTGATCGGCTGAAGAAAACAATTTGCTCCATAGTCTGTTTAATTTCTAAAGACCTGCGCCTGTGCAGCATTGTGAACAAAGATGGTGTTCCCTGGTGTCAGTGTTGCAGCAGAGTATCCTCCACTGCTGCAGATATAGGCAGCAGACTGTTGCATGTTTCCAGATTAATGCAGATTAAAAGATTAAAGTTGCGCACTCTCAAACACTTTTCTTTGCTTTTTTTGTTTGGTCAGACAGTGAGCTTAATCAAGACCAGTTGCATTAACTGCCAGTTGTGTTTCATATTGCAGTTCAGAGGACTAAAGCATGAGTGAATGGTTTGGCAGACAGTACACTGGAGTATGCAGCTAAAAATAACGCCCCATTTCTAATTCTTAAAAGAGTACTCCACTGATTTAGCATTGTACTCCTATAACATTGTTGGATTGATGCAGCAGAACCAGAAATATCTTTTTCATTCCACACATTCTTATTAAAACCTGGTGCCTACATTACCCACAATGCAACTCAACTGCTAGTAGTGGCTACTGTAGCCTCAAGCCGCTAGCCTCAAGTAATGATGAGGAGCAGGCTAGAGAGGTCTAGTTAGATCACTCCACAACCCCAGATTTTTTTCATTTTCAAACTTGTAGTCTTCAGACTCAACTGACACTGACTCAAGTGACATCACTTGAGGCAATTAATCAGAGTTTATACAACTTTTTTTCACATATACAGTAGTACTCCCTAACACCTGGAGACACACTTTGATGTGTAAAATCGTTCCCTTTAAAGTTCCCCTTTAAACTGAGATTTGATTTTGAATCTAGAATTGATTCTGAATCTAGTCGTGACAAGAATCTAGACTGAATCATGAGATACCCAAAGATACCCAACCCTACTACCCAATCCATGTATTTCTTGTTGAAAGGGATGTTCAGGCTGAATGCAATACAGGGAGATGCCTTACCAAGGTAAAAAAAACAAACACTTTTGGGTAATAAAAAAACAATATCTGGAATCCTCAAAATGATTTCAGTTCAAGGAAAGGCAAACAAGATTTTCAGATGGTGTTGCAGGTCTATGATGGAATAACAAATAAGGGATTCTACAGGTATCTAATTTATTAGGTACTGGTTAGAAACTTAACCTTAACTTAATGACTTAAGTATGCATAGCACTTAACCATTACCACTTTGTCACTTTGAGCGGTATTTCAATAGAAACTCTCATATTTAACAACTTCTTTCACATAATTCCTAATTCAGGCTAATAAAGTTGAGAACCAATAAACATAAGCACACACTGCTTAGACTACTCTTATATCAAAGACAACGTGAGGAATTCCCTCCCTGCCTCTCCATCTCCGGCGGTGACAAACAGGCATTTTCCGTGATTCTCGCCAACCATGGCCCACGATGGCAATGACATCAGCAAGAGGGAGCTACCTCTGGGGACCAATGATTAATTAACATGGCTTCAGCCGGCAGTGCCGCACAGGATGTGATCTAATTGACGATGGGTAATTATGTAATGGCCTCGCCTTGTAAAAGGAGATGAGCTGGAAGTACTGTAACCTAGAGTGGAAATGCAGAAGCACCGTGCACGCTGGGAAACACACACATACATACACACACAAACTAAATGAGGCTGGTTTGCTTTCCTGTCGTTGCCCTTTTACCCTGCTGATGTGGGGGTGATTTGCTGGGCGTCGAGGGGGTGGTGGAGGTAGTCATCCCTCGCCCTGCTCGTTGGGTAATAGGCCTGTCTGTGTTTGTTTACCTCAGCTGAAATGTCATGAAGCAGCCAGCCCTTTGATCCAGCATTAATGTCACCACAATATGTGTCATTATCTGGGAGCTGGGCACCACTTCACATCCCACTTATTGGAAAAAGAAACGTGACTAAGATGCTGCTCACTAAATATTCTGTACGGGGTGGGGAAGCATTGCATGCCAGCGGAGGCCTGTGGAAGAAACAAATCACAAACTAAGTTGCTAGCAACAGTCAGGCGCCTGCGAACATCTTTACTGTTTAGTCATTAGGAAATTATGTAATGAAAATTGGAAAGCTACGGGTCCAACTAATGTAATTCGAATTTTTTTTCTCAGACTGTAGCTGAATATATATATTTAAAAAAATGTATTTGTCTTTATTTCTTTCATCGTTTTTATCACTGCTATTGATTAGTTTTTTATCCAAGGTATTGTTAATATAGATAATGAAAGCTCACTCTTGACCTTAAAAATAGTACTTTTACTATATATATATATATATATATATATATATATATATATGAACTCCACTGAACAAACTCAAATCAGCTGCATTGCAGTTGCAGTTGAAAGTTCTAAAAAAGCTTTTTGGCGTAAAGAATGAATACTTTTTAATGTCAATAACTGTACTTTTTTAAGAATGTGCTCACTGAATAATTGTATTTTTTCTCACTTTGTCAATGTATACCAGTATTCCCTCCATTATGCTGTATGTTAAGTGAGTAGACAGATATTGCGACACAAATTATCCCAATTACATACTAAACAATTATGGTTGCCATTAGCAGTGAACCACTATCCAGCTGAGAAAATAAAATTAATCTGCCTTTATCATGCTTATGCACCTCCCCTCCTCCTTTTTTTCTTTTATAAATAATGCAGATCAAATTATACATTCTGTAATCATTTTAGCATTTCAAGGAGAAACCTGACACTAAATGATCTTGTACTTCAATAAAATCTTAAGCAGCTATGTGTGAACCCCTCAAGTATAACAATCTGGAATAGCAGGATTAGTAGTTGGTAGTATGACCAAATCCACTATTGCAGAAGAGGAGACTGTCACTATGAGGATGAGGAAGGTAAAGTACACGTTGCTATTAAGTGCTGACCTGGAATCAGATTAGAAACTCCTTTGATCTTAATCTTGACGCTGAAGGAAACGAGGAAAAGCTAATCCGGTGTCAGTGGTTTTTGGGCAACCTTTGATGTCAAAAATGGGATGTAGGCCTGAACACGAGGAGTGACCTAATGAATACAACTATTCCCATTTCCCATGATGTAATTCTCTGTCTTACAACGGTAACTATATACTGCTACTACAGTGTGTTTTGAAAACAAGAAACGCCTCACCTTGTAGCAACCACTGGAACATATTCAAATAATAAGGCTGCCCTGTTGTGTTAAGGTCGGGAATTAGTGTCTGAATATGGAATACAGGCCTGAGAGGAAAAGAGAGGGCATAAAAGTGGCTATGCAGAGGGCTAAAATAACAGTCTGACTACACTAGTCCCAGCTCCATCTGCTTCTAATTACTCACTATCCTTGAGATGGAGGGGAGAGAGGGGGCGAGTACAACAGGAACTCAGCACTGGGTTACATGACCGACAGAGACTGGGAATAAACTTGTTTCATTTCAGGATAGTGAGCCCTTTTACCTGGGAGCAGTGTTTTCATGCATGTCTCTATTTGTGAGTGTGCGTGTGTTTGCTTACATGCTTATGTATTCCAGCATTTCTCCACTGCTGCTATCACTAATTTAATGCCAGAGTGCATGAGGCGGACTTCAAACGGCCCTTGCATGCACCACAGACTTTCAATTTGTCCAAGTGAGCAGACACAACAACAGGCCGGGCCAATGCTTCTCTGCACTGTGCGTGTGTGTGTGTGTGTGTGTATGCGTGGGCAGGGTGAATAACGTCAGAACTGATATGTACAGTATATTAGCGCTAACATGAGTAGGATGCTAATGACTGAGCCAGTGATCCAGCACTAGTCCACCAGGCTAACAGGCTAACACATGCAGCAGTGACTCACTAATCACAATTCATTTACTCATTAGCATTAGAGACTTGCCACCACAGCCCACTTACTACACAGAGCGAGTGTGGATTATGCTATGCTTGGCTAACGCTAACCAGTTGAGGCAAAGTGCAGTGAGCCACTGCCTGATTAGCATTATCGCTCTGTCAAAATAAGCAAAAGGGTGAGGCACTGTGCTAAGGTAATGCTGGCCACACAAATGACTATAACTCAAGATTAGCATTGGCTACCTAACCTGTGTTCCATCCACATCATAGGGAAAGAACAGTCTGAGCCACATGACAAAGACAAACAATGACTGTGAAGTTAACTGCTTCTAACTCCTTGAATGCAAGCAGGTTTTTGTAGATAAAATACAACAGTATCAGACACAAGCCACAATAGTTGTGTCCTTCTGCACATTCAGAGTTACAGTCACAAAATGACTTACGTAGTGACGACAGCAGCAATTTCTCTGCCAGTAATGCCACAGCTGACGGTGCTAAAGAGATTAGTCATAAAGATGGAAAGTCCAGCAATCAGTCAAACATTATACAATAATTTAATTGAGCCAGGAACACTCTCACACACAGTACCTGTATTAACAACTTCAAAAGACCACCTTGTTGACATGTATAATGTGACTATAGACTGGAGTTGTCAGATGATGTGGCTCATGTGACTTATATCAACTAACATAGGATGAATTTTAACCCATAGAAGAAAAAGATAATAAACAAACTAGCTTGTTGAATAGTAATATAAAATGTGTTGGTAAGATGTTGTTCTACCACAAGCCTCCAGAACAGCTTCAAAACTACTTGTGATAGATCCTCCAAGTGTGTGGAACTCTACTGGAGTGATGAACAGCAATCTTCCAAAAGATATTCCCTCATTTGGTGTTGTGATGATGGTGGTAGAGAGCACTGTTTAACATGTCGCTCAAGAAATCCCATAGGTGTTCAGCTGGGTTGAGATCTGGTGACTATGAAGGCCATAGCATGTGATTCACATCATTTTCATACTCATCAAACCATTCAGTGAGCCCTCATGTCCAGTATGGAAGCATCTGCATTCGTTATGTTTCTCCATTCATTTAACCAGGTTTTTTCCTTTAACGTGTCACCTGTCTGTAATTTATATTTATCAGTGTTCATTTTCATTATGGGGGTGTGTTTTTAGCATCACACAATGTGTAGCCTTGCATATGTACAGTCTACAAGTGGCAAAGGAATTCCAGCTGCATTGTATCTGTCATGATACTGACATTACCTGGACCCAATGTTCGACCTCCAGAGCCCTGACCTCCCCCCACATTTTCCTTTCAGTAGCTTTAAAGTTAGGAAAAAAACACAGTTTCTACACTGTATGATAACATTAAATATATATTCTGTATCTCATTTTTCCAGCTATTTACTGAGCATTTATATGGATATAAATATGCTAACCAAAGAGTGCAGTTTTATGACACCACCACTACATTAAAAGGACAATATTTTATATATATATTGCATCATTTTATACACATTTGATTTTTATTTTCAAGACATATATGCTTTCTTTAGAGACTTTGAGAACTCCACCTGAACTAACACCAACTAAAATTGAAGCTCAGCTGCACGGTGTGTTTTTGGATTAATGGCCCCACCACTGGTACGGATTTGCTAGACGAGGTTAAAACAAATAGTATTAGCTCTATTTATTAGTTTGACTGTAGTATCCATTAGCTCTCATTCCAGGTTCCTATATGTTTCTAGGAAAAATCAGAGAGAAAAATAAATAAATAAATAAATGGAGCAAGTGCAGAGATGGCAGTGAAGAAAATCACACTGGAGAGCGAGGCAGAGACGAATGTCATGTCAATGTACCCAGGGCTCTCACCAGTCAATGAGTAACACACAGACACACACATCCTCACACACAGGGTGAGTAACAATGACAGAGGCGTGAGAATAACACAACACTCTGATAGCATTTGGGTTAGTCATCTGCCAAGTGTGCACGCACACACACACACACACACACAAACACTTCGATGAGTTGAGTGGACTTAAGTCTGGGACCTCAGCAGTGACCCTTGTCTCTTTTCAGCCAATCTTTTCCCATCAGCGCTCTTCCTAGCTTTCAAACACACACTCACACATACACTCATCTATCTATAAACAGCAGTGATGTTTTGCAGTCCTCCAACACTCAGTGGCTCAGCAGGTCTATCAACTGAAGGTTGATAAAAATCAGGCTCTGTGAGAAAGAAGAGCATGTAAATGATTGCCTACTATACATTAAAAGAAGTAAGCTTTGAATGTCTGATGAGGTTTGTGATCCTGTTTACTTATTCTGTGATTAAATACGTCCTGATTTTATCCAAAATGTTCTCAATTTCAAGTTGTTGTGCTGCTGCTTGCACTTAGACCATATTTAACATTTTACCTTTATCATTTTGTTCAAGTAAGGCATCCAAATATGAGAATTATACTCAGGTATTGCATCAGTGCTATTATAGAATACCCAGCCCTATTAATGAGTGATTGTGCCAGTAAGCAACGATTCAGTAAGTGGCGTTTAATATTGCAGTGCACAATCTAGAGCTGAGACCATTACTGGATTAATTGATTAGATGATTGACAATAAACAATATTTGACAAAATATTTTATAATATACTAGTTAAAGTAATATTTTAAAGCTAAACTGCCAAACATTCACAAATGTGAATATTTGTTGGGTTTCTTAGTCTTCTATGGTAGTAAACTGAATACCTGTGGGTTTTACACTGTTGGTCAGACAAAACAAGCAGTAGACCGTGTCAGCTTGGGCTCAAGGAAGTAGTGATGGGCATTTTTAACAATGTTCAGATGTTTTATTGACCAAACAACCAAATCAATCGAATCATTAAGGAAATAATCAGCAGATAAATCGATAATAAAAATAATTATTCACTGCAGCGCTAGCACAATCTTCCACAGAGTGCTGTGGGGCTAGCCAATAAGCAACAAGTATTCCCCATGACCATGGTTTATGTAAAAAATAAATAATACTGTGGAGTCCACATAAAGAAAAAAAAATCAAAAGGTTATGTTTACGCTTTTGCCTTGACTGTATTAGATGGTGGTTATGTTTGGGTATTGACTCCACGGCTGGGGCGCTGCAGAGACAAAGCTTCTTTCCTCAAACTGCTGTGATTCCACTCTGATGTTAGAGATGTGTCTAAAACTAGGACATTTCTTAACTTTTTACCCATTGTTAGGTCAGCATAAAGGACTGACAATACAGCCACAAGGAGTGCAAGGAGTGTGTGTGTGTGTGTGTGTGTGTGTGTGTGCGAGTAGTGACATTTCCCTAATGTAGCAGTAAATGTGCCCCTCATTAACGGCTCTCTGACAGTGATGTGGGCTGACGAGAGCCCAGACGCCTGGCTCCTGGACTGGTGCCCTGATGGGGCATTCACACACACACACACACACACACACACACAGACAGACAGACAGACTGACAGGCACACAAACACTTAGAGGTCTAAGAGCTCCACTGCAGACAAGAGCTGTGGACATTTCCGTCCAATATGTGATGTCCATGTGTCTGCTGGAGCATGTGGATTTCTGTGTGTGTGTATGTGTGTGTTGAGAATAGCTCAACATCTCCATCCAATCCTACACTAACATTTGTCTTCTCTGGCAAACATTAGGCTTGAATTGAAACTAAGAAACCACATACTGCAAGTGTGTATCATATCATAAAAACTTAATTCTCATCCATTTGGCTGATATATATATATATATATATATATATATATATATATATATATATATATATATATATATATATATATATATATATATAAATAACTCATTACACATAATAATACAATAATATATACATATAAAATCAGACAAATATCAAATATTTATTTGGCTTGGGATCAATTACTGTGTGTGAGCAGTGTATTGGGACAGACATGAGACACTGTGTGTGTGTGTGTGTGTGTGTGTGTGTGTGTGTGTGTGTGTGTGTGTTACATTTGACACAGTATTTGGGTCAAATGAGGGTCTGGAAGCACGGAGGCACATCTGTTGCAAAAGAAAAAAAGAGGCTTTTTGGGCTAACACCATTAACACAATGGTGGCTGCTGGACAAAAATGTATCTACAGTGTGTGTATGTGTGTCTTTATGAAGCCATTAGTCATGCTCCATATGTCTTCTAGTGAGGGACAGTGAAAGGGTGGTGTGTATGTGTGTGTGTACGATGTGTCAGACTCAATGTCTTCTGGGGGTGTGAGGTGGAGTGACCGACTGACCCTACTGACTGGCTTTTTATATATGACTGACATGCGCACACACACACACACACACACACACACACACACACACACACACACAAACACACACAACTAATAATGGGTATGATTGTGGATGGACAGAGAGCAGACACAGCCGAGAGAGTGAGCAGTCTATTCACACAAGCAGAGTCACACAATAAGGTTTGGCCATAAAGAGGTCAGTTTGCCTTATGCCTGCTTCACTGAAGACAAGGAAAAGGACCACTTCCACCATGCCACCCTAAAAGAATCCCTGACCCTACAGCAGTTCAATTAGTCTGGGTTTCATATGGTGTGTGACGTGGCGATCTAAATGCTGCATGGCTAAGGCTGTGTTCAGACTGACATAAAACTGCAATGAGGGGGCCTGGTAAAACCCCACCAGTGGCCCCTAGAAGCTGCAATGTTGACTATAACCCGCAGTATGTGTTGGACAGAACAAGCAACTTACTGACGATTTTGCTTTTCTTAGAGTAGTGCGTAGGCTAAAGTTTGTCCTGAGGGCGACCATGAGGTCATTATAATCAAAAGGGTATATCTCCTGGGGAGCATCAATGTGTTCATAAAATGTCATGACAATTTATTGATTTGACTGAGAGATAGTTTACGTATATAGTTATTTTTATAAGGGTGGCAGTAAATAAGGTTGTAAAGAGTATGAATGTGTTCTGGCCATTAGATTTTTATATTTCTTGTGTACAAGTGGAAATTGTGACCTGACGTCAGCACTGGAGGAAAGGTCAAGAGGTAAACAAAATCCTTACGAAATATCCTCTGAGAACCATGAATGTCCCTACCAAATTTGATAGCAATGTCTGTTTGACAGACAGGCTGGCAGACAGGCCAAGTGAATGACCTTGCCGTCCTCAGGCTCCGAACAGAAAAATGTCAAGAGTAGTGTCCTTTAAAAGCTCATTTGAGATGAACCCTAATCATAACTTCTAATAACAACAGGAAAGTCAGTCTCATCAGGAAGTTGCAATCCTGCAAACACAAAAATGAACACAAATTCAACCAACCCAAGGGACATTTACAAGAACCTTAAACTGCTCAATCCACACAATATATAACAGAAAATTACTGCCGTTAATCACATCAAATTATAGAATTCAGATCAACATTATGAGCCGTAGCCAAATAAAACCAATCCTGAAAATCAACAATCCAACTTCCTTGCAGATATGGCAGAAGTTGTCTTTTCAGGTAGTGTTTACTCGCAGGGTGTGCAACAAACTTTGTGAAACAAGACAGTTTTCCCAGAGGCCTGTAATTTCTCAAAATCACCATGATTTCTTGCCAAACAACATAAAAATGCTGCAATGTACATATCAACTTGTCAGAAAAGCTGCTGCTAATTCAGTCATTTCTGGACACAAAAACATCTAGATCCTGGTGGAACTGAAACATGAACATGAAGAGTATACTGTTCATGGTAATACAAACAAATGAATGTACAAGAGTGTTGTGTAGAAAGTCCATACTGCTGCATCACTCGCACACATTTACTTTTCAAATCCTGATGTGAACTGAGGGGAAAAAAAGGGAAAAGTGAGCAGTTGTGTAACTAGCAGGCCTCCGGCTTGCTGGAGTTGATTCACTTCTTGTTATAAATATAAGGGTTAGAGGTGTGGCTGTAAAATGTGCTGTGTGTGTGTGGGGGGGGGGTTAATTGGTGTTGCGTGTTAAAAGGTGTTAACAAGGCAGGCCAAGGAGCAGTTGCAAGACAGATAAACTGTACAGCATCTTTCTAATGCCGCTATGCTGCCTTTTGTTAAAAACTGATGTCAGCCAGTATGTCTTTGTCCACTCCAAATGCTGCCATCATTACTATCATTTCATATCAGAAGTCCAAGCAGAAAAATCACTAGTGTGGTCTAGGGTGATTTTAGAAAACCTGTCTCACCCTGTCTTACAGTATAAGTCTGTTTTTTTTACAACTTGGAAAATGATTACCTAAACTGTCTGTGGTAAACATCTATCACAGTTACAGACCTACTTCCTGCTAAAACTTTGACTTTGACTGTACTTACTATAGTTGTGCACACACAGCTTTCCTGTGCAATGAGGGATTATTAGCGACATTTGAGTTGCACTAACTTTGGGTTTTATCTCCAAATAAAGTGGTTTACAGTAGATAATCTGGCTGAGATGTTCACGTTTGCAACCCGTCTTACTGTCTGATGTATTGTGTTTTCCTCCCCCACTGGACTTGTTGTAGCGATGACGCTGTATTCCCAGATCTCAAGTATCAATTTTATAACCAATAGAAATTACGACCAATTCCAAGTTGGAATGAACCGGGGTTATCCTTCAAAGAATTTTTTTTTTCTCTTTATAACCTCTGCTTTATTTTGTAGTTCTGTCCATTGCACATTTCTTCACTGGCATCATTGTAGACATTTATTTGAGCAATTTGGGTTTTAAACAATAATTAATGTTAACTATAAGGCCTGTTTTTTATGGCCCCAAAGCGGTGTCTACAAGAGTCCCCATAAACTAAAACATTAACAGTGATGACAGAGAGTATAATTTTATCAGTGTTAAGCTTTTTAGTCAGAATTCTACAAACTTTAAACAAAAGTAATGGAGAGATTTAGGTATAATCAGACCTGCAGTATGTATATACACATTTTGGGCATTAACAGATGGGGAATCTGATGTCAAAGCTGCAACATATAGAAAGATTTCTCAAAAACCACAACCTTGTCTACCTTTTGCTAAACGCTAAATGTTGCTTCATCCTGTCATGCATCCTGAAACGAACTCGAGGAGAAACATCCATTATGCATTATATATCATGTATGAAGACGGTCACATTTTAATACATACAATATCAACTCAAATGGGTTTTCAAATCTATTTCAGCTGAATGATAACCCACATGCCTCTCCTGTGCTATATGTAGCAGTGTTGGCTAAGTGGCCCTCCTAGAGCCTCTGGCCGAGCCTGTGGGGACGATGGAAGAAAAAAAAGAAAAAAATAAAGAAAACAATGAGACAGAGAGAAAAAGACAAGAGACGGTTTCAGCTAAAAGGCCCTCGCCGCCTGGAGGCCCTCCATACACTCTAATGATTGCCAGCAGCATGTGTGTGTTTGTATGTGTGTGTCTGTCTCTTGACAAAGAACCTTTAATCAAATGGAAGTGTAAAGAAAAGGAACACTGTTAGATCATACGTGTGTGTGCCTTTATTGTGAGTGTGTGGTCAGTCTGTGTCTGATTCATCTTTGCTGTCAAATGTTCCATTGGCACATATAGGCCACAACACACACACACAGACACACTTCAAAAATCTTGATGCTAGCACTTAGGCAGTGTTTTTCCCATACACACATGCTGACACACACACACACACACACACACACACACAGTGCTGTAGAGGCGGATTAGCAGGCATTGCTGACTGGGTGTCTATGGAGGTGACACGCCATCACATTGGCCTGCCAACACAGTACACTGCACGGGGAGGTGCTGCACAAACAATATGTGTGTGTATGTGGAGCTTGCACTCAAATCTACAAACAAGTACACTTGCTCATGCTCTCTCTCTGTTAGACACACACAGGTGAGCGGGGTGTGAAAAACCTAACACACACACTTGCATCTACAAAACCACTTACAGGAGCAGACTGGATGCTCGGAGAATACAGGAATCAAATAAATTGCATGAAAAGTGCATGAAAAAGGTGTGGGTGCATCCAGACACACAAACACTCACAGTCCGTCTCACACACACACACACACACACACACCTAAGTGAGCATGAGTGGAGGCGACAGAGCGTTCACACAGGGTCGAGCTGGTCCTGGATGTGCCAGAGCCAGCAGCTGAACGCTAGTCTGGATATGAAGGTGTCAAACTAGCTTGGTTATAGAGCTAATGTGGAGCTGCTAGACTGGCGCACCTGGGGCTCACACACACACACACACACACACACACACAGATATACTCAAACGTACGCATAGGTGCACAAAGATACACACATATTCACACATGTCGGGAGAAGTGTAAACACACGCATGCATAAACACATCACGTAAGCATAAAAATGTCAGACACATGCTATCTCTGTGTAAACACACAAATGGACACACACACATGTTTATGGCTGCAAACACACAATCACGCATAGACATGTATGCGTGCACACTTTTTCACACGTGTGTGAAGCACAAACATGTTGGCCAAAGTGTAAACACACACATGAAGGAACAGAATCACGGAAGAGCAAACGCTCAAGTACATGCTGTATGTAAATAGCCAGACACACACTCATAAACACACACACACACCTCCAGCCGTGTTCTGCAGTCAGAGACATGAATAATGTGTGCAGCCTTCCTCTGCTTTATACAAGGCCACTGCTAGTGTGACAAATAAACTTCCTTACACTTGGCGCTGCTTCACACAGTGATGGGCTAAATAGGGCATGAAAAGGTACTCACACACACGGGCACGCTCAACACCAGGTGTGTGTGGCGAATGTTAGCAGAGACACATGTGGCTCTGATGCCCGGTGGGATCTGTCCATGTCCTCTCTGTGCCCTCTGCCAAGGCACACCGCAGTACTGCCTGACTGCAGCTCCACTCACATACTGACTCACCTTTTCCTCACGCCATTCCAATCATATTATAGAGCTGATATTGGCATTTTGTTAACAAGACTAACAGTTTAGAGCCTCACTAGTGGCCCCTAGAGGGTGCAATGTTGTATGAATACTATAGATATCCAAAGCAAATCTGGACCATTGTTTTTGATAACGTTATGGCAAATCTTTTAGTGGCGAATGTAGTATGAGATTGGTGGGTCAGAGCTTATATCACGGTTCTGACTCATTATTTGCCATTGATGCAACACACATGGGAGATACCTGGATGTGCAACTGTGGAGAAGTTGAGTTATGTCACGCTGAGACAATCCTGCAAGAATGTATTGTTAGATTTATTGCTTTGCCTTCCACCTATTCACCCATAAAACAAATCTGACCTAACAGCATCCAGAGAAGTGCAAGCTGGCCGAAGCCAGAAGAGGCCGGGACATCCATGTTCACCGCAAGTCTCATCGCGCTGCACGGGTGATACAGAGTCCAGTCCTGCGGCTACAGGTGAGTCAAACCTGTTCCCCCCCAAGCCACGGAAACACAACGCACTCATGAGGGGCAAACAGGAACAGCCTCATGTCACACTTATAACACGCAGAGCCAGGCTCTTAGGTTGTAGGCACATTAGGTGGAAGGTAGGCCATGTTTTCAAATTTGCCACAGCAGCAAAATGTTTTGCCAGTTAAAGTGTAATTCAGGTATTTAAAAAAAAATTTTAATACAAATTTTGGGGTCTAAATTACTAATAGTACCAAAAGTTTTGGAATTGGTCCAGTAGATCACCTCAGCTGGTAGCCACAAAACGGGCTGAAATGGCTGCAACGTAATCCTTGTGGGCAACTGCGCTCGTCAAAGTCCGTCCACTAAAAGTTCTTCTTTTTGCCACTGACAGGCTCAGATTGTTATTGTGTCTGACAACATTATGCAAAGGATCCCTACAGAGAGAGTCTTTTTGTTAAAGAGTAAGATCCTTTTTGTTTAACCAGAAACAGAAAGTCTCGCTCTGAAATCTCACTAAAGGTTAAGTTGTTGCAGGAAGTTGATGGTGTTTCTAGTTAAACAAAAATCTCACCAAAGGGTGGCAATAGAGGAAAGCTCATTAAGTGACCAAATTAGTAAGAGATCATCCTCTGCTATACTCTACTATAGTACTACCAATACTATTACACAACAAAGCTGAGGGGGGTCACCAGAAACCATTAAGAATCATCCTCTTGGGACCATGACTATCCACAGCAAATTCCATGTCAGTATGACTAGTAATTGTCAGGATAACTTGCACTGGCATTAGAAAGATAAACAGACTTACTGACCGACCAACTAACTGCATAACTCATTATCCTTAAGCGATCAAGAATGGCATCTGATCCAGTCAATGTCACGTATAAAATGCAGTCTGTCTGGTTACATACACAGATCAGATCCCCACAAAGTATGTACAAACATATTGTTTTGCTTACTAGCAATGGCAGACTACCACTAGCAACCTGAGTTCAATGGGCAGCTTTACACTGCTGTCTGAACACTGTTTCAAAGACTCTGTCAAAAATACTGCGATCAAGGAAACATGGAGCTAAGTGTTGCAAGTTTGAAAGACATGGACATTTACCAGGCAGGGATGGTCTAATGAAAAAGTGCTATTGGGTGCATTATGGGAGTTATAGGATTCTGCATTTTTGGAGCTTTACCCATACTAGAGGCATGTCTGAAGTAGGTTCAGAGTAGCCTGTTGGGGTCAGGATATCTCAGCCTCTGCTGGTTTGATTTTTTTCATTTATTTATTTCGTTCTTGCAAGACCCCAGCTTCAAGGAAGTGCAATACTAAATCCCTGGAATACCCCTCTAAATTACTTATTTAAAGTTACTTACATGTATTTTTGCATGGGGTTTGATGTCAATGTAAAATAAAATTCCTTGGTTTACACTAAATAAACTACAGGCCCTTCATGACTTGTGAATGTCCTCCTTCTTGGTTTGTTAACATCCTCAGTCTGACGTCTGCTACAGCTGTCCTTAAAACAATCTAATGTTGTGAACGCACTGCACTATTCCTTCTGCTACACACCGGTTTGCAAAATTCCCAGAAATGTCCTAACTTCCCTGGTGAAATTATTAAATTACCTGATTTTCCTTTTATGGAATACACTATCTACAAGCCATCAAATTCCAGGAATCCAATGACCAGCAGTAACCGTCTGTAGGGATCACAAGCCTCCTCAGTGTGTGCGTGTGTTTGAGTGTGTCTACATGTGCTAAGTGTAAAGCCTCGGAAAAAATGAAGCTCTGAGCGAGGTTTTTCTCTCATCTGTTGTGTTTTCTTTTTTGGTGAATCACACTGTCTCTGTTGCAGGAATCAGCATCAAACTACAGACACTCCTCTTCCTCCAACTCTTCTCTTCCTCAATCCTCTCATCTCCCTCTAAGCTAAATGATCCTTTCATTTCCTGATGACCGACCGAGGCCCTTAGGTGTCTGTGCATGAATATGTGTTTGTGTGTGTTTTGGGAGTGTGTGAGCAGCTCCGAGGCCCCAGTTGCATGTAAAGTTCACAGTTGTGCTGATCCTGTGTCAAAACAAAGCTCTGAGAAAGATGTCTGGGCTGAGCTTCATAAGTGTGTGTATTTGTGTGTGTGTATATAGAGAAGAGGTTGGAGTGCATATAAGTTAAACGTTTCACATCATTGCATGTTAAAACTTCTTCTAAAAAAATCTGTTTTGCACACATTCCAGCTTGTGTCCACACCTGCAAATGCATCCATCCACACACACACACACACACACAAACACACACAAACATATATACACACACACACTCACACAAATCCATAGAGAGCTGACTCCGGAAGATAGAGAGGAAGTTGTCTAATGGTTGCCAAACGTTTCAGTGGGCCCTGGCTAAACATGTGTTTAAAGCAGACAACATCAGCAATCACCACTTGACCCCTTCACACACATGCACACACACACTAACACACACATACTAGGCTCAAGGGGAATTCTTCACCCACACAAACACACAGCACTCACAAAGTTTGACAGTCACACATACACACAAGTTATTAGTTTATCATCTAGTAGGTGTGTATATGAATCTAGAATGTGTGATTTGTGTGTTTGCATGCATACACACATTCACACCAGACAAAGCACACACACACACACACACACACACACACACACACACGCCGCTTCATGATAATATAATCAAGTCAGAGTGCAGCGGCTGCTGACTGCAAAATGCCCACTTCCAGATGTCCTGACGGAGAGAGACGCCACGCTTCTCCACTGGGAATTGGTCAAGGTCCTGGGGCTGCTGCATGTGTGTGTGTGTGTGTGTGTACCTCAAACACACACATACACACAGAGCAGACGTAGACATAACCATGCAAACAGACACCCTGACACGGCATGAGCAAAACTGGGCCCAGCTGGAGAATGATTCAAAAGGATGAGGGAGGAAGAGGGGAGGACATGGAGGGGAAGACGGAGAGGACAAATTGCTTTTGCCTGCATCTGAAGACGTGATGTGCGAACGAGCTGTTAAAAGAAAACAAAAGCGGAGTCATGCCTGCCAGTTCCCACGACTCCCACCCGCCCCTCCTTCCTCCCGTGCGTCCATCCATCATTCCGCTCTCTCCCTCCTTCTTACAGTAAGTGACCCAACACCTAGAGCCTCCTGGGATGAGTTAACAGTGTGGATGAGTCGGCGGGGAGGAGGAGAGGAGGTGATGGTTTATGCTGCGTTCACAGTGTGTGCTAAAATCTAAACTAACTAGTCAGTATGGCTGTCTGTCTGTCAACTGCAATGTAAACTGCTTTCGGAAAGCCTGTGAGATTTTGACAGACAGGTTGTTCAGCCAGTCCATGTGTCCTGATTCAAGAAATACTAAAGCATTATTCAACATTATTTCATGATTAAGTTCTGTTTCATTTTATTTTGAAATATACAATATGTTTAATATTGTTATTCTTGCAATTTTTGCATTCCTTTGGACAGCAACAAAATCATTACTAAGTCTGTGGATGAATTTCTTAATTTTCTTGTTTGGTCTTTGAAATGTCAGTGGTGATGCTGGGTGTTACATGCACTTAGAGCTAACATTATTTATCATTAGTTTCATTTTTGGATCCTTTATACTTAATTATTTACTTAAATATATATATTTTGGGTGATTAAACTAAAATATTGTCCACCACTATTATGTTAGGCCTGTCATTGTGAGAACATGACTTAAATATCCCAATATCTCAAGTCATCATAACAGTTAACAACACAACAACTTATCATGTTATCCAAGGGATAATAAATGATGGTCCTAACTGTAATAACAGTGCGATATGTACAGTAGGCCTACTTACTTTATCTTCACACATATTTGCTCTGCTCATTGCTGCTGCAATGTCACTTTCTCTCAAGGCCAAGAGGAGCACAGTGACTCGTCTATTACAAAAACACGCATATTGTGCAATATGCAAAACATGCCCATCGTATAAATATGACAGTTTTTTCATTGTTGAGATGAGGTAACTGAATTGTGATCATGAGATAACAGCTTGATATGTTGAGATAATTGAGCTGTGATCTTGAGATATGGGCCAAAACACAATGCTCAGCAACCAAGACCAGTCACACCTTCCATACATCACTGCTCCTACATTTACCATCAAATGTCAAATTGGAAATGTGGATGCCGAAGTTTTGATTCTAAGTTGTACCTGCAGTAGGGATGCCACGGTGAGGGAATTTTCCCACCGGTTCATAAACCTGTGACAACACCGGTGTTAACGATTACACCGTACATTTTACAAGAAAAGATATTCATTGATGACGCTCAATATCTGTAGAAATGAAATCTGACTCCTGCTACTCTGTGCTGCGACTATGCTGCTGCTGCTGTATGGAGCAGACACTTTCACTTTATAATAGCGTCTGTCGTCCGACTAAGTATTGATAACACGCTTAGTACTTTACAAACTATTTTCTTTATTTGATGAACGTGGGCGCTGATACTTGAATATGAAGTAAATGGTTGTTATTTGTATAATAAAAAAAAGCAAAATGACGGTGGGGGCGGTGGGCAAGCAATGTGGGCAAAAAAAAAAAAAAAAGGGCAAGGTATGTAATCGGTGTATGCCCGAACACCGCGGCAAACCTAACCTGTGTTAGGTGCTCTTTAAAGAAGTACTGGGAGCTTACCATGGCTTCCTAATTCAAAACACTCAACATCCAATGCAACCACTGCATCACGAATGTCACGTCGTGGTTTAATCTGGCTCGCCACTACATTGCTGTTAACTAGCTTGTTTAGATGTTTGAGAAGCTTCTCAGCTGACAGGAACACACACAAATGACATTATTTACTGAGAGAAAGATTTTGCTTATGCTGTGCTTGACAGTTGAATGGAAAATGGCTATCAGTGAACTGGCAGTCCGGTTGGATTTAAATCTGTTTGCAGTGAATCTGAAACCTTTTCACCCATTTCTGCTCTCTATTAGTTGTGCGTGTTGTTCTGCCAGTGATAATCCCTCTAAGCTGTTATATTGCAAGGTGTATCACATATGAGTTTACTGAAATCAATCATCACATTTAAGACTGTTCAGAGGCAGTAACAGTCCTAATTCAACCCTTTTGACTGAGCTGATGAAAATGAAACATCACTGAAGACAATCACTGCTTTTTGTAACATATTAGTAACCACAGTATGTTTTGATTTGACTGACTTAATACCCAGGACTGTAACAGTGTTGGGGCAGGAATGTGGAGCATGGGGCAAAAGGCCAAGATGGCAGTAACAAGAAGGAAGTGAGGGAGGAAAGGTGTTAGTAGTGGATCATAAAAGAAAACAGAGAGCCCCATGATCTACTTTAGAGTTTAACATTAGTCATTGTTATGAGGACATCTTCAGAAAAGCTGACTTAACACCCAAAAAGTAGTTCACAAGTGTAACATGGTCACAGTCCTTAAACTCCCCAATCAATCCCTTTGTGTTTTGAAATTGCTGCAGTCGCAACTGGAAAATAGGCCAGTGCAATACAGCCTTTATCAAAATAAAAGCATTCAGTGATTTTTCAATGTCTGAATTTGTTAAAAGACATAGCGAAACACATCTCCAAACCTTCAAATTTCCTTTAAGCTCACTGTTAAAATTGTTGTAGCTCAAGTGAGTTTCAAAACACCAATAGTGAACTGGGAGGGAATGCGGGAATGATGATGTTATGAGGGGCTGTACCTTTAAGATGGTAACATTTTACTGTGACAGTAGCAGCTTGGTTACAGTAGTGAGGTTTAAGAGGTTCTCCAACGATGTAGTGTTGCACAAAGTCCCATAACACTGGGGGACTCACAATATACAGATTTTTTTTAAAAGAGGGTCAACAAGGGCCAAATGTAGTTTAGTCCCTAGTACAGCTCCAAAAACCCTCGACCCTTCACTTCCCATAATGCAACTCAATAGCAAGTTATTCTAAGGTCATGCCCCCAGTTTGTACTGTACCACAGGCTTTCTGTTATTACTGATATTTGTATTATAAATGTGTAGTCCCCAACCCTGATGACATCATCAGGGTTATTTTCTCAGACTTGACAAAACTCCTCCAGAGGCACAGAAGACATTATACAACTGTTTTATATACTGAATGGGATTAACCATGACTGTTTAATGACCTTTATGTGTAAAGTTGGTGGGGTTCTCTTTTAAAACGCAGGGAATCATGATGAGCATTAATTCTTATTCTGTTTTTTTTTTGGGGGATTTTTTACTCATGCCATACAAGTCATTATCTTTTTTTTTTTTTTTTTAAATCAACAAATGTTAGGATATCTATTTATCTGTTCATTCATTCTATCATACTCTCATTGTGTTTAGGGTCAGGCTCATAGGGAACAGAAGTCCTGGACTGTATTTGCAATTACGGTGAAGAACATAATGTTTCTATAGGACTTGACCCAGTGGGAGTACAATCAGAACAGGAGTGGGCTGAACATTGAATGAGGGTGGGTGGATGGGTGTGTGTGTGTGTCCATTTGTGTGGACACAATTCCCCAGCGTAACCAGTGCTATTTAACGGAGTAGGCTCAACATTTTGCAGAGTGCTCTCGAAATACCTTCAGCACTGCCAAATAGGAAGCTCACATTGTGACAAAGAAGCTAAGCTATGCCAGCAGCCACCCCTTTCCAAAGGCTAATGATGGAAAGAATCTCCCTCTCTCCATCACCCCCCTTTTTCTCAGAGGTTAAGAGTAGACGAATAATCACTCATTTGCGGGGCAAAAAGCGAGGGAGCCGAGTGTGCTGCATAAACATTTTTCCGGATGTAATTTTCTCTGCCGGTCTTTTGGCTTTTCCCAGTAGGACGGAGCCCAACGCCCAGGAGGAAATCGTTTAGGCTCCATAAGTGCCAAATTGTATCCTGGTTTTCCAGAGTTTTCCTGCCTGTTCTGGCTCAGGGCTTTTCCTGTGGTGGGATTGTGTCATGTGTTATGCGTGTGCGGGTATGGATGTAAGTGTGTTACGAACGGTTGCTTCACCATCTTAAAGGCAGCTGGCTTAGGATGACAATACCTGCGTCAGTGTAGTGAGCGTAGTAAAGGAACGAGAAATAGACAACAAAGAGCGTGAAGAAATTGACACGCGAGAAAATGAAAAAGCAAATAAAAAAGAAAGAAAATAAGCGTGAAACTTAAGTGAGAGGTTCCCACTACCTCAGGCGCCTGTGTATTCACTGAGCTGTTTCTGCACACATGACAAAAAGCCTGAGAATCTGTGTTCTTGTTGGCTTGTGTGTCATCAGTGTGTACTTACGTGTGTGTGTGTGTGTGTGTGTGTGTGTGTGTGTGTGTGTGTGCGCGCGCGCATGTGTTCGTGTGTCTACCATGTGTTCCTGATTTGCAGAGAAAGACTTGAACTGCTTGCTGCTTCATTAGGTCATATTTGTTTATCAGACATTCTACAAAGCAGCTGCTGTTCTACAAAAATGCTTCATTTAGTGTGCATTAATAAAATGAAACAAAAAAAGAAAAGATTTAGATTACAAGGTAAACATGAATATAAAATGGATAATGTAGAAGTAGGGATCTTAGTATTTTGTAGTTTTCTGTGGCCTCATTTTGTCATTTTCACATACAATTACAGCTCAGCACAGAAGTCAGCTGAGACACCAAAGAGCCTATGTGGTTGGGATACACATAATTTTAGCCATCAAGTACAAACACCTCTGGAAATGCATGTATGACATGTGCACCAGTTGTTTTTTCTCAACGATTATGCAGCTCTGGTTCAGGCACTGATCTAGACTGACTCCAAGGAACACACAGGAACTAATCTAAATTGCTAAGAGTGATTTTATTTTCAGTTTGTTTTCAATGGCTGTTGTTTAAAAGGTGCCATGTGAGGCATAAAGCATTAATATGTCACTGACAAATGAATTGTGTGCTACCTAATTTTGGTAAACAAATGCGGTGTGGTTGAGGAGATTGGCAGCCTCGATCTCGTGCCAGTGGTATTGTTAGTGCCAGTGTTTCAGTAAATTAAGTCCACATTTCCCATAAAGCCTGCTGCTTCCTGCGGTGAAGAGGATGTTGATTCTTCGGTCAAAGGTTTCCTCTTTAAGAGTTTAAATATGTTGGAAATGATTTTGCCATCAGCTTTTGATAACTGTGGCTGAGTGTTTCACCAAGTTTGACCTGGAAAACAATGGTGCAGCCTGCAGTGGGAACAGTGTGCACGCTGCAGGTAGTTCAAGCTGTTAGTCTGAATAGACACGTAAACGCTATTTGCATATAAAAGGTTTGACGTTCGATCACAAGTGCTTGAATTTAACTTGATTTTATAATTGCTTTTCATTTTCTCTATTTTTTTGGATCTAGTTGATAAAGTCTTGCTCCGCTTTCTACAATGAGATAAAGTCAACGTATGCAGAAAGAAACACATAAATAAGAGATAGGGGTTGAGAATAAAAAATAAATAAATCAAGATTACAATGAATGAAATGTGCAAATAATAAAATAATCACTAGAATACACAGTATGAGTATGAATTTCAGGTATATGAGACAGAATTCAATTTGATCATAATTATACTAGAAATTTACTAGATTATATTTTCAGACTATATTTTGATTTCTCCAGATTAAAAAAGAAACTGCATTAGATTTTACAACCACAGGAACGATTTAAAGAAGAGCTGAAGAAAACACATCTACTAGAACCTGCTGGTAATGATGCAAAACTGACATTTGTCCTGTATGTTTTCATAGAGATATGGTTAGGGTTAGGGAACCCGACTGCTATACAAATTCAACATTTTGTTGTTGTTTTTATGGGCTACACTTGTTCTGTCTTATTATTTTATAATCTGTGAAGCAACTGAACTGCACTAACCTGTATGAAAGGTGCTATACAAATAAAGTTTGATTGATTGATTGACATGTGTTATCTCTGCTGGAGAAGTCCATCTGTTCCAAGTGTCTACAGCACTGGCATGCATCTTGGACGGCCTGGCTTTAGTGCGGTAAATGTGATGGACCACATTAAACAACATCACACCTGGCATGGCACATGACTTACTGGATTGTGATTGAGGTTTAAGAGCTTGGAAGGTTAAATCTTTTAGGAAGCTCTATAAAGGTAAAACAGACTGAAGGGTGTGCTCCTGCATGGCACTACGCTTTAGGCAGGTACGACATCAGGACTGGAGAAAAATTCATTAGGTCAGGGGAACAAATCTTTTTGCACTGACTGGACATTCTTTTATTTTCAAAAGGTTAGAAAAGCAATGGGTACGATGTTTTGTTAGCATGAATCCAAGAGAGGAAACAAGCAGCAACATGTTATCCCAACCCTGTCTCCTAGAAATATGCTCTTATACAAGTGATTTACATCAATACATTTGTTTTGCAGGAAACATAATGCCACTCTTTATACATGTTTTTTTTTTAGGTGACGTCACAAGGAAGTGTTAATATTGATATTTGCAAATGGTGAGAGGCCAATGCAAAGTGTTCATATCAAAGTTATTTGCAAAGAGTTCATTGTCGACAGAAAACATATATATATGGAAAAAGTCAACCCTGACTTGAAGCAAAAGACAGGAAGTGTTGACTTGGATTTCAGGACGTAACCCCAGTCTGCAGTGTCAAATTCCTTTTCACTAAGACTTTGATGCAGTATAAGGATGTCACACTTCCTTGATTGGGAAATAAAAAAGGTTGCTAGTGGGTGTAATCCAGGCAGCAATTAGGCTTCCCCCTTGAATATATCTGGCATAGGAAATACATTTTGTAGGGGGCAGGGTTGGTTATCAAGTGTTGATAAGTTTGGTTGATAATGGGTTTTAAAGGTTTGATGTAGGCCTACTTGAGCATTGATTAGTAAAATCGTGCTCAAGTCCTATGAAGATTCAATGTTTTATTTTATTTTCAAGCAATAACAGAGTGAAAAATAAAAGATGTCAAGTGAGAGAGTGCTGGACTACAAACAGAATAGAGAGCAGAGGAGAACAAATAAGAAAACATTCACGCTCTCTCACACACACACTTACACAGCCCCATACACATAAACACACACACACACACACTTGAGTTCAACCCACTGGCTGAGGAATTTCTCTGAGCCCTAAGGAGGAGGAGATGGGGACAGACAGAACACAATTAGCAGCAGCTTGTCACATCTTTGGACCTCTAAGTGCGTATCTACAGTTTGTGTGTATGTGAGAGTGTGTGTGTATGTGTGTGCAGAGAGTGTGACACTTGCCCTCCCGCACAGCTCATTTATTGGATTAGTGCAAGACTGACCAGTGGGGATGTGGCTGGCCGGCGCCAGGGCCCGCTCTGAGGCTCCACAGCCTAGTTAGCCGTGATGCTAAGCTAACCTCCCACTCCCTGTGCCTCGGGGGGGAAGCGCCACTACCATAGGGGGGAAAGGGTGCTTGTGTGTGTGTGTGTGGGGGGGGGGGCTAATTATAAGGGAAAGCCCCAATTACAAGAAGAGGAAGACAGTGATGGGGTGGGGGGGTTACTGGAGGGAAGGATGGAAATGCTACGGTGGAAGCCAGGCGTGGTAATGCCACGACTAGCTGCCAGTGACAACATCCCCATCAAACACACACACATACACGCATAGACATACATACACCAGACAGCGTGCCTTCTGAGGTGCCGCCTGTCTCCCTTTCTCGTCTCTAATTGTATTAAGTGTGTTTGTTAGCCCAGTGGCTGACAGCATGCACACACACACACACACACACACACACACAGTCAAATATACAAACACACAGAGCCAGGTGGAGCACCTAAAAGCAGTTAGATAAAAGGCTGCAGGAGTTTTGATAGAGTCTCAGCAACACAGTGCAGAGCTGCTGTTGATGGATAGTACTAGAAACACACACACACACACACACACACACACACACACACACACCAACTGGAGGCTTTAAATGCAGGCTGTAAGTGTGAGTGTGTCTCCACTCCCCCAGGTATGTACAGTGAGATAATAATTCGGTGCACTACACAAACAAAAACATGCATATAGGCGCACACACACACACATACACACACGCATATACCCAACCGGATGACCTCATACTGTATGGCTGACCAGCTCTCCCATACACTACTTTCATTGGAAACACATGTTCGGTGTGTGCGTGTGTGTTTAGTGTGCAGTGGGGCTCTCTCAGTACGTGTTATGCTTCTGAATACATTTCCGGCCTTGACCAAATACTGCTCTTGTATTTTAACTCAATCTTGGGCACTGTACGCACACACACACTCACACACATGAACACGCACAAATCAGGCCTCCAGCTTGCCTTTCAGACATTTTATCCTCGCTCATCAGGGTGCTGGTAGGTAAAGTTATGCTGCAGTTCATTTTCCCCCAGCGGTCTGGTGAAGTGAGATCAAGTTCGCTTTCACACAGACGACACACAACTAAACACGTGACTACAAGGAAACTAGAGCAAATATCTAAAGTACATCAACATGGGCCAATACATACCCCTAAACATGTGCAGACAGGCAGTGGAAATCAATACACACCTATTTTCAAATATACATACATAACATTATTTTCAATTTTCCCCATTATTTCACTAATAATAACAGTGTACTCAGCAAATCCATTGCTGAGAGCTTAGAAGCTTTCACATCAGACAGGTTCAAATCGTAAACACTCCTTAAATTCTCTGCTGTGCAGTATACCTGAATTATTTCTATGACGAGGGGTTTGTTTTTGAAATGACTGCAATGACTGAAAAGACAAGAATCTAATCTATTGTTGCATGTATTACATGTTCATATTCATGTCATAGTACTATCAGTCTGTGAGCTCTACATAGTGCTATCGTCCTGCGGGAGGAACAATGGGTGGTAAAATGCTGAAAGTGCAGATTTTCAGTTTTTCTGGGGGGTTATATGCATTTTAAAGATGCTTTTCTACAACATTTTAAGATCCCCCTTATTTTATATTTTTAAACAACCAACAACATGATACACAGTGACAGACAAAACATAATAATGCACATAAGGGAGAAATAAATAATAATAATAATAATGATTATTATAACAACATATTTTGATGTATTGCCATTGAGATGTACATTTTTGAACTGAATTTGACCCTCTTTGAGATGTTCCTCACCATCCCTGCTTCTTAAATAGCACCTACATGATGTGCATAAAATAACAGCCCTTCACTGGTAAAAGGTCAAACAAAGTCCTGATTTACACAAACATATTTGCAAGAGAAAATGAAAAAGAATAAGTGAAACTATTACCCAAGTTGCCCATTGTACATACCCGTAGCAGCTTACCAAGCCCCCAGGACCAGCGGTGGGCTGCGAGGTGATTAAAGCTCAGTGGCCAAAGTTGGAGGTAACATGATGCCCACTGGCCAAAATGACAGTTCCCCATACACAATCATTGTACCATCACAATTGGACCCATTAGGTCCAATAAAAATAAAGAAGTCACTACATTATTTTTATGTCACGCATGTGTCGGGGGAGATAGCAGCTGGTTCAGCCAGACAAAAACTCTAATCCACATGCTCTTTGGGCCCTAGTCTGACCTTTTTCGGCACGTGACCATTGAACAACCATTACATAAGAAAGAAGGGGTTGCCATCATTTCTCAATACATTTTGGGTGCGTTCACTTTTGGTTAGACCTCTCAATAAAGTGGGAGTTCATTTGGCTAAACTGTTGTCTTGTCTACAACCTGTCTGATTGACTGACTGCTCAGGTTTCTTGCCCTGTCGGATTGTATTGTAGTGACGTGACCGTGTTCCCAGATATCAAGTGCTTTGATGAGTCAAAGTTATCATAACTGATAAAAACAATGGACCAAACTGTGAGAATAAGACTCAAGTTGTGGAAAACTATACTTACCCTTTAAGTGGAATAGGACTATAGGGGTATATATTGTGAAAATGCTAAATGTTTGTCTGCTTCCCTCAATTTTACACTTATCAGCTGCTAAAGCCATATTTAGGCCACTGGACACAAACTCTGCATTGAAACCAAGGATACCACAACTACATTATCAATCAAGCTGACGGGGGCAGATCTAATCTTTAATAACAGGCCAGCACTGGTGCCAGAAATTGGTTCAAACCATCAAGCTTCATGTCTAGACTATGCAGGCTGTGTTACTGAGAAACTGATCTCTGACTGCAGAAAGAAAGCTAATGAAAAGAAAAAGAGGAAAAAGAGTCAGAGAGGGAGGGACGGAGAGAGCGCTTCACATCTGGAGTCTTTCCTCTTGTCATCAGATAGATGGAAACAACAGCTTCCTGTGCTGCAGATAACGGCAATAGATGGACTTACAGGGATTATGATGGGAGAATAAGTTTTCAAAAAAAAAAATATATATATATGGCAGTGGACAGCTAGAATATAAAAGCTGCAGCACAGACAAAATGGCAAACAGACCTAGTGCTACATGCTCAGTCTGGCCAGTCTGCAAAACCTTAAGACCCCCCCAACCCCCCCAACCCCCACCCCCACCCCACCCCCCGACACACACACACACACACACTGTCTAAACATGCACGACAAACTAGAGAAACAGCAAGAAAAGGACAAAGGGAAGCAGCTGTCACTTTGCCTCTGCCATGATCTTCAGCAAAAGATGCAAGGCTCTGCAGCCACAACATGCTAACGCGAGCTAGCGCTGCCACTACTACTACACATCAGTGAGTCCAAGCCTAAATGTGTTTAAATGTGTGTGTTTGTGGAGACAAAGGTGTGTGTTTCCTGTCTCAGCCTCTCAGTCTCTTTCCCTTCATAACGTCTCTCTGTGCACATGATGATTATTTTGCTGATGCACTCTCCCTCCGTGGCCTCCTTCCTGTCTTTGCTATGTTTTTCTGTCTCCTCTTTATAAAAAACGAGTGAGTCAGAAAACACATCTGCAATATATTTGGACAGAAAGTGCAAATGAAACAAGATGCATTAAGAGGAATAGGGGAAAACAGAACCAAAATACCTTACTCAAATGGAAACTAACGTAGTTTTGATAAATGTTTTTACCTGGAAGAAGTTAAATTACTGGCAAAAAGAAAAACCTAAATCTAAAGAATGTGAAATTTTACATGTCAACATTGACTCAGATTTATCCAAGACTGCAACACAATACCTAAAATGATAACTACATAATAACATAATTTTCTTTGCCCTTTACATATTTTAAATAGACAAAAAAGCGGCCTTCACTTTGACATGTTATACTTAAAGGAGTACTCCAGCAATTTAGTATTGCAATTTCAAAATTACGTTGAGAGACACATAAAAAATATAAATAAATAAAAAATGTCAAAATTGATGCAGAAGAGGCAAAGAGCTCCTGACGCATGAGTCCAGCTACAAAAACACTGGGTCCTACACTTCCAAGCCCTTAAAACTCCATGTCCCAGTTTGTCTCAGGCTTTCTACTATAAATTTGTAGCCTTCAAGCCCAAATCAAGATTACTCTACTGATGTCACATGAGTCATTTTCACCAAAAGAGACATTATACACCTGTTTTCACTGAGTAGGAATCCCCAGTAAACTGAGGTACGAGACACATGCTTAAATTTGCTTTAACTGTAGAATCCTTTAAAATCACAATTAGACTTCTTTCCCAAGCATTTGGTGTCTTCACAAAAAGAGTATTTATACATGTATTTGTATCACTTGCAGGTTGGCAGCAGGCAGCAAAATCATCAACCCAACTGCACGAAAACAAAACAAAAACAAAAACCGTCTGTGATCGGACAGTTTACCTGTCAAAATGTAAAAAAATGAACTCCCCTCGTTCTCATCACCTAAACCACTATCTAGTCATGCAGAGAGTTACAGTGGAGGTGAAAGAACTTTTTTCTGTGGTATTTCTTAGGTAAAAAATACTTCCAGTTGAAACCGTTCACACAATGTTCTGTGGATTAAGTGGAGTTATAGGGACACTTTCTCTGAAAGACATGATGCTGTTGGTCATCTAAATGCCATGAGCAGCACAAGCACACTTCCATTCACTGCCACAGTATTACGGTGGAGGCAGAAACCTCATTTGATTTGCATGAACTGACACTTTAAACAAAGAAAAAGAAAAAAAAAAGAAAGAAATGTTTATAGTGATTAGAGTAAAGGAGAGTAACTTGTCACTGCCACTTTTGATACACATCCACAATCAAACACAGACTCTCTCTCTCTTACACACACACACACACACACACACACACACACACACACACACACATACACACACACAGAGAGAGAGAGACAGACAGGAAGTTGGGGAGGAATTCCCAAGCGGACATTTCTCACGTTCCTGCGGTGATTGGAAACACACTCCAGTAAAATGGCGGCAGGACATAATTTCCAGGTGAGGAGAGAAAGGCTGTAACCTCTTCCCCTCTCCCTCCGTGTCCCCCCACCCCGGCACAAACAATATCCTCCTTGATATTATCCTTCTACACACACACACACACACACACCTGTTGTCACCTGGAGGGGGTTGGTCTTTAGCTGGCCAGCATCAACACACAATGGCTGCTTCTGTGGCTTGGCGGGAGCAGGTGAGCAGATAGTATCTACATGAATGTGCGCTACCACACACACTTCACCGCACGCACGCATGCACACACAGACGATGAGAAAGACGCACACACACACACACACACACACACACACACACACACACACACACACACCTGCTGAGGAAATGAGCCTGCAGTAGGCCTCCACCTGGTCAGCCCCGAGGTGACACCGAGAAAAACAAAAGGAAGGAAAGAGGCAATGAAGATAAAGAAAGACGTTTGGAAAAGGAGGAGGAGGTTTTTTGAAAGCCAACAGTGAGTTTTTGTTTTCCAGCTTAAGCAGCTGACATTAAATATTTGGAGCAGGCATTAATGTCATTGATATTTACATTAAATACTTTTTTCTGCTAAAAAAAAAAAAATCAGTTTTTAATGTTTCCCTCCAAAAGCTTCTGAAACAGCATGCGGACCACTTAAGTCCTCCTTTTGTTGCATCAGAAACTATAGCTTCAATATATAATTCATCAAACTGCAACCTGTTCATCATGTGTCCATAATTAAACCTGACTTCCTGCTTTATATAGCGCTTAAGTCAGTACCCAGGCTTGCGGGTGGTGAAATGGGCCTGTTGTTTTGTTCATCATTATCAATCAGAAAAGCTTTCACGAATTAAAGATCTAAAGCAAGAGTGCACACAGGGCAGCTGTTGGTTGCATTTACGGACGCCATGACACACTAGTCTTAGTCTTTGCTTTAGGTTTTCATGTTTTAGCACTGTTGTAGGCTCAGAGGTGAGAGTATATTGCAGTTATGGAATTGACTTGAAGTAATACCTCCATAATATACCGGTCCAAACTGATTGCTGTGACCAGTACCACATTTTTTAAATTTTATTTATTTTTATTTGGAAAAAGCAATATCGCAGAGTTGTACAAATCCTTTTCGGTATTTTTACATAAAACCCTTTTCCAGTTTTTAATATACATGTATATATGCATATGCACAGAAAGAGGTATTTAAAAGCTGCAGTTCTTGTGGGCCGTAATTCAGTCCTCAGGAAAACTTTTAGTCCTCCATCTTCACTTCCAGGGGTATATAAGACCCCACACTGATACTGTTATTTAACATCTAAAAATATTCTGCTTTGAATGATAATTTGTGTCTTGGATATTCCACAAAAAAGGTCAATTACCACATTAAAAAAATTCTTAAATTACATATACTTCTCCACAATTGAAAAATCCAGAATTTATGAATTTGCATATGCTTTTCAATTAAGAAAGTTTAACTGCTGGACACAACACCTCTCCTGCTTCACTGAAGTCCATTCTCAGAGTTTGTGTGCTGGAAATGTAAGCTGCATACTGGACCATGATTGGCTCCAAACTAGTTGTGATGTCACAGATCCTGCAGGTACGTCCAGGTGTTAAACTGAGATTTAAGGTGAGCTCAGAGAAACTTTCCTCCTTCAGCAGATGAATGTGAAAACAGCCCTCTAGTGTCAAACTCTGCACACACATCATTCTGCAGAGTGAAGCTCAAACACAGAGAACACAGTTTGGACTGGAGGGGACTTAAAAGAATTCTAAAATACCTAATAATGATATATATATACATAACATATTATATTTGGTTATTATTGTAAAAATCCCAGAGGAAGTATAATCCTATGTTAAAGAATTGTGACCAAGACTGGACAAACACTGTTTCTAAGTCACCTCAGACATATCTTTGCGATTTTTGTACTGCCATTTCTTGTTACTTATCAGCCAACATATATATGATACTGATGTTACTGGCCCCTCTTAGCCAACAAGCTAAAATTGCCCACACCCATGTATTCATTTCATGTGTACTCATGTCTAGCTCTAACGATAAACTTTGACATTACTAAAATGTACATACGGTGGGCATTTGGCTGGATTACTCGATTAGCTGGGTAACTCCTCAGCTAACTGGATAACTTAACTAGCTAACTCCAGATTTGGGGAGTTACAGGTTTTGCTTAGCACGATTATCCAGCTAATTTCACGAATGCTGCTTTGAAACAGAGACCCATGTTTGATTCTGTAATGTTTTTCTTTTTAGCTTGTTAGCTTGTTAGTTAGCAGCTAATTCTCAGTTGTGGTAAATAGATGGTCTGAATAGCACACTAGCTAACATGTCCTATTTACAAGAAGCTAGCATTAGCTGTGGCTAGTAGAGCTTTTGCTGTGTTTTTCTGAATAGATAACTTCTTTGTATTTATGTACAGCAATGACAACTTTGTTCTAGAAACAGATATGGATACTGGAGATGTCTAAAGTCACTGAAAATCCTCTGTAGGATACAGATTCACAGGTTCAGAGAAACAGCTTGGAGTGAGTCTTCCCATAAAAAGCTGTATAAAAAGATTCACCATTTCACAGTCACACTCTTTGGAGTGGAATTGGAGTGTGTGTGTGTGTGTGTGTGTGTGTGTGTGTGTGTGCGTGCGTGTGTGTGTGATGTAGAGATAGTCTGAACATCTGTGACATGAGTCAGATGCTGAGGGAGTCAGATGCATATGCTGTTGAGTGCATTCTCCTCTTCCATCCTCTATTCATTTTTTACCACACTTGCCAGAGAGGCTCAGCTGCTTGCCTTAATTATCTCTGTGTACAAGAGAGAGAGAGAGTGTGTGTGTGTGTGTGTGTGTGTGTGTGTGTGTGTGTATGTAAGTGTGTGTGCGTGACTGCATCAGATGCGATGCGATGCATTAGGAGTTTCTGATGCTTAGGTGTAAAAAATCCCATTAGAGTGAGCGGGACGGCAGATCGATAACTTACGGGATCTAGAGCAGCGCTGTGTGTGTGTGCGTGTGTGTGTGCGTGTGTGTGTGTGTGTGTGTGTGTGTGTGTGCGTGAGTGTGTGGAAGTGCTTTAACACCTCTCAGAGGTGGATTAGTATGCGACAGCATGGAGACACTGTCAGAGAGGGTTAGTGTCAGACTGAGAGAGGGAGAGGAAAGTGTAGGGGGAGAGAGTTGGAAAGTGGGAAAGAAAAAGAGGAACACATGGAAAGAAGAAAAGAAAGGAGGGTGAAAAGAGAGAAAGATGTGTCACTCCTGATGACAATGTGTTGTGTTTGTCCTTGGTGATTTGGGGTGGAAGGAGGGATGGAGAACAAGAATAAACCAGGGTGATGGAAGTGCTTCAATGTTAAAAACTAAAGAGATATACAGTATGTTTTTGAAAGGCACACACATGCAGGTCTGGAGTCCAATCTACTGCACTGCCTCACTAACTCAAACAGCATGCACACCCACACAGGTGTTTGCACTTATGGCTGATTAGAGCTGATGGTGGGCAGAGCCATGCTAGGAATCACACAAGGTCACCAGACTCCATCACCTACACAGAATGATAAAGGTGTAATTCTCACAGGACAGTGAGGGGGCATGCCCACCCAAGTCCTGAGAAGTGGTCGAAACAGGTAAAATAATTGAAACACCTGAGTGTGTGTGTGTGTGTGTGTGTGTGTGGATGAAGGATGTGGAGGGGATAGTGTCACAAATTAGTGATGCAACTTTGCAAAATGCTGTTTCATATTGTTTGTTAGAAAATGTCGGAAAATAGTGAAAAATGCCCTTCACAGGTTCCCAGAGCCTAAGACCACATCTTCAAATGTCATGTTTTGTCAGACCAGCAGTCCAAAATCCAATGATATTCAATTCACAATGACATAAAACAAAGGAAAGCAGCACATTTTGGAAGAGCTGGAGCCAGAGGATGTTTGACATTTTTACTTGCTAAATGACTTAAACAATTAATAGATTATTAAAACTGCTGTCAGTAGACTAATTTATTATGTGAGGTATGGTGACAAAAGTTATTAGGAACACGTTATTTTATAGTTTTATTAATTATTAACTCAATAAATACCAAACCAGTTATATACCACATAGTAGTTGCACAGTTGTGTTTACTGGTTTACTAGCAGTTGTTAATTTCCAGAATGTTAAATCTTATTGATTGGAAAAACTGACAGAGATCTATTTAAACCCAAGTTAATATTCATTTATTATGTTGAACTGCATGCTTGTCTGTGAGTTACAGTTTTTGCACTAGAACTAATCCATTGGAAGTATACAATCGGACACTGTCTCCATTTCTTTCCCGTAATTAGTAACAAGTTACAAAGTTCTTTCAACATATCATCCCAAGAATTACAGTTACATATCAGCTCCATTCTAGGAACTATTGGACCCATAAAATGAAAAGTTACGAAATAATAAAATAATAAATCAATCATCAGAACCCTCAGGAAGAGTTTAGGCAGTATTCTAGTTTAAAGTGTCTGTTTTCACCTGCTTGTGTATATAGCTGTCTGGGTGTGTTCAAACTCTAAATCTTGCTCAGATGAGTCCATAAAGATGAGACTGCTTAGCGCCTTTGTGTCTCAGAGTGTGTGTGTGTGTGTGTGTGTGTGTGTGTGTTTGTGTGTGTGTGAGATCAGTGCACGGCTGTTCCACTACTTCCCCTTCGCATCTTGGAAGTCGTGGCGGGCCCAGCAGACGGAGGGATGGCTGGCCAGGCAGGGCGCCTGCCACAGATTAAGGTCATGGGAATGAAAGGGTGGCACCAACAGCCCCCCACCCACACCATTGCTCTGTAACATGCAATTGGGTGTACATGTGTGTGTGTGAGTGTTTTCACACTGGAAATGATGAAACATCAACATGATCCTCTGTCTCAGCAGCTGGTAGACACACACACACACACACACACACACACACAAATAACCCACTCATAACCATCATGTTTCCTCTCAGTTGCAATTCAAAATACATAAATCTATATTCCTCTATGATATTGTAAATGCTACATGTTTAAGGAATCACTGGGAAACAGAATGACATGATGACACACACCAACACAGCTTCTCTCACTTTCACACACACCCACACACACACACACTCCAGTGGGTAGGCGGTAGGGTGAACGCGTGGCAGATGCCCGACACATTGGTGTTCGTTCAGTCACTATAAAGAGCAGCTGCTCAGTCTTCACTGCCCTCTGGCACTGCGCACACACACACACACACACACACACACACACACACAGTCACATGGATGCACAGACACACATGCACTTGCTGTATAACACTAATGCTTAAGGCATTCCATCTCTCACAGATTACAAGTGCGCCATCACAAAAACACACACACATAGACAGAGAGAGAGAGATAACAGCAGCACAAAAACCTGATCAGCCCTCACCCATATCAATCCATGTCACTCCCTGATCTCTCTCAGTCACGCACACACTTGCCATAAATCCCTACATGTGGCTAAACCATTCCCGCCCTGTAGTCCCCAAAGCCTCACACACACACACACACACACACACACACACACACACACAAACACATGCAAGCTAACACACTTCCTGAAGTCTTAAAAGTGAGCGAATGATAAATCTCAGAGATGTTAGAGAGGAGATGCAAGGAGTGTAGACGGAAAATGGAAAAAAGAGGTACAAAGGGAAGAAGAGGGAAAAAAACATTGAAGACAAGTTTGACAAGCGGCCTCCGTCTTCTTTTTGACTTGGTTAACACTAGTGCTGATACAGTTAGTGGATTCATCAATCAACAGAAGATAATTGAAGTCAATTGTTAAGCAAAGACGTCAAACATCCTCTGGTTCCAGCTTCTACTTCATTGTAAATAAAATATTTGGGTTTTTTTCTGTTGGTCAGACAAAACGAGCTATTCCACTGCTCAAATCCCGCTGTCGCTGCCATTACCAAGACCAACGTTGTTTAAGCACATAGAGCTTTGTTTTAAATTGGTGGAGATCACCAAGTTTCCAATGGGTATACATTTTTCAAGCTAAATGATGTTCAGGACATTAAGAATGTTTCTTTATGATTGAATGGTGCCGCCATAAAAAACATGTCTGGGGTTAGAATATTTCACTCTGAACATGAAATAGCTTCAATGAAGTGCTGGAACAAGCCAATGCACAATATACATAACTGAAGTCGACGTTGACAGCCTGTGTGGAATAACCTCCAACCTTAAAGCTTATTAGGGGAAACAGGATGTGATGTTACTGGGTTAAAGACAGGTTGTTGAAACTTTTGATGACCATTTCACTATTTTTCATTATTGACTAATCAACAGAAAACCCTCATTTACATTGTGACACTGAATAGATGATGGTATGAAAAGTGTGTGACCACAGAACAAAAGTAAATCTCTCTGCTACCCACATCATTCATTGCAGTTAGAATCTAGATTTTGTTTTGATAACTATTAAAATGTCACCAAAACTGTTACAAAGTTAAGATTTTAACACAATAAGGCATTGGGGAAAAATGCACGTGTTCATCCTGTAACTGGCCTATGTGCACAGGTTTACCACCGTAGCCCTGACATATATCTTATGTAAAACTCAAGGCTTGTGGACCATTAGGTGATATAGAGATTTTGCATTGAAGGTAAGACTTAAAGGATCCTGTCAGTGTTTTTGCATGTTTTCCTTTCCTTCAAATCAAATAGAATTTATATTACTGTCAAATTTGCTAACGTCATATTCCTTGGCTCCTCATATAGAAATATGTGGGGTCCATATAGATTTTGAACTGTGACATTAGGCGTTTCCAGACCAAACTGTTCTGGGGACTCCCTAAGAGGAACTGCCCACTGGGGTAAGCCGATCGGCGGTTGGTATAGCAACGTCACAAAGATGTTTATATTTTGCTTTGATGACATTCAAGACTACAGAGATCAAGTTCAAGCTGAGTGAAGAATTCGATGAGACTACTGCAGACGGACGAAATACTAAGACCATCATCACTCTTGAGATTGCTTTGATTTCCCCCGTCGCATATACTGTACGCTCAATAAAGCCTGGACTTCACTGTCAGTCCATTTGACCCTGTTTTGGTCCATTTTTTAAGGCTACCATTAGATGGTAGATGGCAGTTGCCGGTGCTGCTTTGGCTCATGTGTTTGACCAATCACCATATACTTATGTCACTCAAGGTTCCTCTTGTGCTGGGAGAGTACCTACTCTGAAGTAGGAGCTAAAAAAGTCCCTCAAAAAGGCGTTCTAAGAACTTCGATCGTCCCCAGCTCTTGCAGTGCAAACACAATAAAAAGGGGAGGGGTCCTCCAACTGTTCTTGGAACTATGAAAAAGTTCCTCCGGTCCGAAACAATTGTGCTTTTGTGTGTGTAGTGAAGTGTGTGTTTGGGGGGCTGTGTATTGGCATAGGTTGTATCGTGTTCAAGCAGCAGATTCTTTACTAAACAACAAATTTCACCTTGGGAACAATAAAATGAATTCCATGACTTCCCCAGAGAATTCAATACATTTCCTGATATTCCGGAGAGTTCCAGAGGAATCACAGATTTTTGGCTTTTAGAGCTACAAAAGACACTTGATCTCCCGATAGTGAGTCCTTGTTCTCAATCTCTGTCTGGAACACACTTCTCAAACCACCAGGAGATATTCCAGGAATTCCAGGAGCTGCAGGTAAACCATATTTAAATGTATCACTCGTGTTACTCGTCCTTAATTTGCTTCCGTTTCTTTCAGATTTTCCATCAGATAATTGTTCTCCCTCTTTCTCTTCCTGAGTACAGCTCAGTGGTTCCCTTTGCCTTGATTGCTGGTGATGACAAAAACAAAAAAGGAGCGGCGATGACTGTTCAGATCTGCTGTTATGTCCTGTCACCAGCCAATGGGTCACCAAACACACCCTGAGGCGATGGACACGATGGGTGGGTGGGGGGCAGAGTGGCAGCAAGGTGACAAAGGTGCCTATTGATAAAAATAAAATCAGGAGAGGAAGAATGGAGGGGTGGGGAGAGGGGGTCACGGGAAATGAGGGTATTTGTCTTTAAGGAAGAGATCGGATGGCCGGGCATCTTTCTGGTCTGCACGATCACTGTTGTCAGTGTGGCCACTATAGCACAAAAATACAAGGGCCCTTTATGAGGCTGGGAGGTAATTGTGGGGTATAGGTTACTGGGGTATGTGTGTATTAGAAAAAGAAAGAGAGACAGAATACCACAGCACAGGTGCATAGTCTTTTAAACGGCTGCTCAAGTATGAAGGGGAGGAGAGAAGAGGGAGGGAAAGATGGCAGGAAAAGCGTGTGTCTGTCTGAGTGAGTGTGTGTGTGTGTGTGTGTGTGTCTGTGTGTTGGGGGGGTGCAAACCCTCTATCCTCATCTTTTTACTCATTCATAGCCCTCTCTTTCATTCTCCCACAGCCTCTGTGAGAACAATAATGCAGGGGAAAGCCCCTTCTCGCCTCAGGGTGCTGCTGATGGTGGTAAAGAGGTGGTGGGTCACCGGGACAAGGGGGGCACTGTGTTGGTGATGCTAACAGGTGCATGACAGATATGCACATTCACATAAAAGGATAGTTGAAACCTTCTAGTGTTTGTGCATGCTTTAGCTCATTGGCTTTAAAATCCTACTGACCATTTGACCAGTGCATGTTGTAGCATTTTAGATTTTTGAAAATGTTTTCTCAAACTTCAAGGCAGCCATTGGTTTCCATTCATTATGGTAACATTACTATGGTTGAAAAATTAACTTCTACTTCTACTACTTAAATCAGGTGATCTATCCAAATCATGTTCTTTATTTTTATTCTTTATTTAAGTTATCCCATCCTGCATCCCATATTAAGCTTATGATACTGCAGTAGAGTGGATACATGCAAATTACTGCCTGGAATTAAGGAAAAACACATTACACACACCATGGCAGGCATTGAAACAAGATCAGCAGCGATGTGAATGACTTGTAGTAAATGTGCTAAAAATGTGCAACAACACTGATGTGGCGGGGAAAAAAATCATCTTTTATTGACTGCATTCATTTGCTAACTACTTTTTGTTCCAAATTCTAAAGCTTTAACTCTGAACATTTACACTTTTCTGAGCCTAATCGGTCAAAACATTCTAATCTTTCTACACTACTGCTATTAACCAATTACTAGTTAAAACATTTAGTCTATAAAATGTCAGAAAAGAGTGAAAAATGCTCATCCACTTGACAATGATGTAAAAGAGAGAAAAGGAGCTGGCATGTTTGGCATTTCTACTTGATGAATCACTTAATCAACATTGCTGCCTATGTATTTCCTGTTGATCGACATGTAATTGAATCATCTAACTGTTTCAGCCCCTCCAAAAATAAAGATATGCAAACACACAGAGGCACACAGGCAAGAACATTAAGGCTGTCAGAGGAAATGTCAATATTGAAATGTGAGGCGAAGATCAATTAACTCATATGAACGATAGTCCCCATTCTGCAAAGCAAACATGTCGAGACAACATTTGTTCTTAGCTGATACTTCATAGCACCACAGAACCCCTGACCAGACCACCACTCCTCCAAACTACAGACGGGTGAAGTATTAAAGGAAAAAGCTGAACAACTGCATGTAGAAAAAGAACAAATGCAGGTGATTTTACTACACCTTACTGAGACAATGGATTTTTATGTGAAACTGACATTCCCAGTGCGCACACACACACACACACAAAGATAGATTTAGACACATCCTCACACGCAGAGTCAGTGAAGGTAACTGAGCTGTGATAATGTGGGGGTGGATGTGGCTAATGGCTGATAGCTGCTGATCCCACACTGATTAACTCAGTGTTTTACAGGATGCTGCTAATGGACTGACACACACAAGACTGAAGTCACAAGGGCAAACATACTGTATACACGTACATGTCTGTACACATGCAGGCCGACCAGAGACAGATACACACCTCATGGTTCAACTGAGTAGGCCAATACTAAGGTTTGGATTGAAATGTCTCAGTTTACATGAAAAATGATTCCTAGAACTGCCATTCACTGTTTTCCCGAGAATGAAAAGAATTCAGAATCCTATATTGGTCTTACGTGTCAACCAGTCCATCCCCAACACACACACACACACACACACACACACACACACACACACAGAGCGCTGCCAAAGTCCAGTAGCTCTCTAAAGTGTCTTCAGCGTGTTGTGATAAGCCAACTCCATCTCGTCCTGCCTGCTCGGCTCTGCTCTGCCGCCAGCTAACACACTATCACTGATTCACCGCCACAGATAAATCACACACACACACACAAGCATACAGACGGAGACAAACACTGAGGCAGAGACGTGGCGACAAAGCCAGGGACGTACGTACACACACACACACTGAAGATGACAACAACAAAAACAACAAAATGGCTGCCGCTACAGAAGGGGGGTTTTGTTGTTAGTTCCTGTTTTGGTGCAGGGTGGCTTTCTTTGCAGAGTCAAAACACAACTACAGTAGTGTGGAGGGGGACTGGGAGATATATCAGTGCAAACACACACACACACAGGTAAGATTAAATACTCTTTCTTTCAGTCTTGCAGAGTTATCTCTCTTTAAGGTCTGTCTCCTTTTCTTTCTTTCTTGATATGGCCTGCTGGGCCACAAAATGCCACTGTGTAGTCTAGCCGAGAGAGACACACACACACAGACTCACACACACCCCCCACAGCAAGGCTTGGGGTGCAGATAGGGGGAATTGATAACAGCTACACATTGATCCTGTATATTGCGGCTGGTGGAAAGTGAGACAGTAGCATTGGTGTTGGGCTCCTCTGTCCCCTCCATAGAGACAGATATGCTGAGTCAAGAAGCCATGACTGGAAGCACTGTACAACATACAGTGTCTGTGTGTGCGTGTGTGTGTGTGTGTGTCCCATGCAGATGGCGTCCCATCACCTCGGGGAAGGCAGAGATAAGCAGAGTGTATGGGCTGAGATAAGATGCGAGCAGACACTGGGGAGACTGACTGACTGTAAGTGAGTCACTGTAGGGAGAACTGCAGCTTTATGTCCTCACTGGGCCTAAGGACTCTGAAGGAAACACTTTTTAATCTAAAATAAATGGCTGGAAAACATGAGTTGGTCACAGGCTTTTTCTGTCACAAAATGTACACATTACACATGGGCAAAAATGTCACATGCAATTTAATTTTTGTGAATTCATCACATGTGAAATGCTGTTTCACATGTGATGAATTCACAAAAATTAAAGTGTGGTTTATGGACATTTCACATGTGATCGATTCGCATGAAATTTGGCACGTCAGGTATTTCCCATGTGAAATGTGAGACATCACGTGAAAACATTTATTTCACATTAATTTGCATGTCCGTTTTTTTAAGGTACAACAATTTCACATAAAACTTCAGATGTGAAACAGCACCTCATTTGTGATAAAGACACATTTAAGCACATTTGGTTTTGGGCATTTAAGTATGTAATGTGCAATTTCACGTCTTTTTTAAATTCCACATGTAATATCACAAGTGACACAGCATTTCATGTAACAAATTTGCATAGATACTTTGTACATGTTTTGTGAACATGTGATGGAAATTTACATAATACAAGCAAAAATGGTTTTCAGACATTTCAAACACGGACTATAATATTTCACATATGAAAAAATGCATTTCACATGTGCTTTTTGTTGTAAGGGAAGACTATAATGTGCAATCAGACTGATGATGTGATACAGTATGTACAGCCAAAAACTGTGGTAATTACTAAAGGCCAGATTTGGTCAGTTTTCACCTTTAATATTATGGATATGATGCAAGTTGATTACATATTGTAAAATTAGTCAAAGTTACACTGGTTTAAGTGTCAAACTAGGACAGAAATCAATCTATTAATAGGAATATTTTTCCAATAGCAATATACTGTATGTCCTGATATGTATTATATCATATATGTATAAGACATTAAATATTATATAAACAAATTGATGTTTAATGCAATGAACAGCTTTCAACTGTTATGCATTATATCAGACAAAACTCTGATGACATGACATGATTGTATCATTGTGACATGATTCCACACAATAATACTGAACTCTCGCCCAGCCCTATGTGAAACTATATATATGCCATATACGAGGGGAATCATTAAACATTTAATTTACTGACATACGAATGAATACATTTGAAGGTACTAAATATTGGCACAAAATCACTGGTGGCTTCAAGCCCAAAAATGTTGCTGCTATCAACCTTCAAAATCTACTATCAGTTAAATCTGAAGGGCTACAACAAGCTTAGAAATGTATAAACCTCAATTCAACAGCTCAGTGTCAGTTATCAGCTTTCCCTGTATTCTTCTCAGAATTCTTATTAGCACAACTGAAAATGCATAAAAATACTTTAATTTACTCTGGGACTGGTCAGATTTAAAGATGTATTAATTGTCTGCGCCTTCAATCCGAAAAATGTTGCTACCGGCCTTCAAACCCATATTAGTGAGTTCTGCCACACACAGGCGCGTTCTTCAGAGGGTGAGACAAAAGTGATGTGCGTGTGCGATAAGAGGCGGCGCCATGGCAGTGGCAGGACACAACAGTGAACCGCTCCCTACACACACACACACACACACACACACACACACACAGATAAGCATCACCTCCATCCCTCGGCCTGGCTCTGTCCTCCTGTCTCTCTCTGCTCTGAAGCAGCTAGTGAGGAAACTGAAAACACAGAGGACACTGGCTGGAGACAGAGGAACCACAGATACGACTTTGGCCAGACAGGAGGATATGGATAAAGGTGGAGGAGAAAGAAAGTCGAGGTCAGAGGATTAGACCCAGGGGGTGCTGTAGTTGCTCCGTCATTCTCACATTACCAAGGTGCAGCCAACAAGACTTTTGGAGCCCGAATAAGGCTGCAAGTGTTTTCAAAAGAACTTTCATAATTTACAAAATCTGCTAAATAACATTTAAGGAATTAAACATGTTCCCACATTATTTATCCATAAAGCCCAGATGAGACAGCACGTGTATGAAAATACCTACTGAGCCACAGAGACGCCACAGGGTTTTAAAAGGACAGCAATAATATTTTTCAATTTACATGCTATGTATGTTTAAAATGACATGAATTACAAAACAAAGTCATGGAAACCAGTGTTTCCCACAGCTTCTTACTTGCTGGGGTGATACATATGGAGTCTGGAGTGTGCCAGGAATTTCTACTATTACCAATATAAATAGAAGTAATTACTGGCAAATGTATAAATCTTTCTCCATTGGGATTATTAATGCATCATAAATGCACATTTAAATAATGATTTTTTCATAACTTTATCTATTTATTTACTGATTACAATTAAACACTAAAAAGTGGCACCAAGATGTCTGACACAGAAATTAGAATATGGAAAACAAAATTTGGACCAAATGTATTAAATCAATCGTGCAATAAATATGTAATCAATCAAGCTCTGTAATAGCTTTCACTTCGGGAGTTGATGGATGATGGTTTGAACTGGTCCGTGTTCAGTGGTAAACAAACAATGATCAAACCATATCTACGTTAAATCAAGCGCCTCTTGGTATGTGTTGAAAAGAAAAAGACACCATCGGACATGTAAAACTATTTGTGACACACCTTTTTGTGACACATGCTCTAAATATTTCTCGACACCTGAAAAAGCCAGGCGCGGCTATCTGTCAGCGTGAGGGCAGATCAGATGAGTGAAGTCTCACACAGACGCCACAGTTGCTCCTCTATCTCTTCTATCAAACAAAAGGCAACAGGATGCAATGTCACGCAATAAGTGATGACTTCCTCGCCCACATTGGCAGTGAATACCAGGCATAATCCACACACATTCACAAGACCCATTTAACAGCATTATACTTTGAGAGTAAGAGACATATTTTAAAGGGGAAATCCTCTCATCTGTGTGAGATTGGATTAGTCTAACATCGTAACCAGATTAAAGACGACATGTAGAGGGACATCAAAATCACTCTTGTCCAATGGCTGGTAGACTTTACAGGCCTGTCCGAATAATCACAGTGCAATTTTTTTTTTTTTTACAGAATAAGGGGACAGTGCATATAACAACAGAGAGGTAACCAACGGGGATGCAGGACAACATTCACAACTCTGCATGGAGCTGCTGAATGGCTAGTGTAAATGACTGACTACTTATAATCCACTTGAAGGGGCTTGTGCTGGTGTTAGACAACAGCAAAGGAAATCTCTTTACCATTAAACTCATTGTCATTTTACTACAGCAGGCTGTCACCAGAGTACTTGTAGTAATAGTAGTTAGAGTAGGCAGTGATATGCAAAGTATATAATTATCTAAATTATATTTATAGATTTTTGTTTTCCTATACACATATTTTTCTTTCTCTTACTCTTTAAATTTATTATCAAGCTAATTTAATAAAAAAGTGAAAAGTGTTGTTAAAATGCTTTGGAACTGCTATAACATTTTCTTTTGAGGCAATGTTAATGTCCTATCTTTCATACTGCATGTTAATGTCATCTTGACACCCACTGTCACTCAGCGAAGTGTATTCTCAAATCATAGATTGGAGTCTGCTACTAGCCTGCTATGGCTTAACATAGCGTACTTTAAAATAAAATGACTGCATGCAGCGTCACAGCTAAAGATCCACAGTGGTCATCATATGAATGACTTAGGCTTCTGTTTTCATTATGTAACGTTAAGATGGTAAACCTCCCAATATCTCCAAGTATTCCTTTAGAAATGCACACCTGGTTTGGGTCTGGACTTGCATCCCTTTCCCACAGTAACTTAGTCTTTCCAATCACAGAGGTTATAGCATTTGAAGTAGGTGAGATGGTACAACTGTAGTGTCCAAGAAAATTACTTTTAGTCAACTAAGTAAGATTTTTTTCAATATACCCTCATGAAACATTATTGTAACCCTGAAACTTAAATTGTCAGTTAACATGGTATTTTCTGGTATTCAACATCTATTTAATTTATCAAACTTTTTGTGAAAATTGTGATGTGTTTGAATGTAGGTATACATGACTCAAACATGGGCCACATAGACAGCAACACAACAGAGTCTGACAGTCTCCACTGTTGATGGGACACGCCGGAATAAAATACAACACAATTTAACTGACAACTTCAGACAATGAGAGACTTCGGTAAAGTTGACGGTGTAGAATGAACTACACCTGAATGAAACAGGTGGATGAAATAGAAGAACCAAAGTTGTATCACAGAGCAGAAGAGGAGGGTAAGTAGAGTAAACCAATGACATTTCCTACCTGATCCTGAGTCCATGATGTTGGACTGTCCTCTACGATCAGGCACCAGCCGCGACGAGCCGGGCATGCTGACTGGCTCTGAACGTACCGGCTGGATCCTGCACACATAGAGTATACAGTATGTACTGTATATTATTACACACACAAAAAGAATACACATACAGTAATATCTAAGGGCCTCAGACGCCTGTTTGACTGGATCTGATCCCAGGAACCCATAGGGAGAGGTTTGAGTTGTTGTTTTAGTGATTAAGTGTAAAATTATGATTATGAGAATATTATTCTTATACATGCTTGTCAGGATAATTTCTTGTAAATTAGAGTGACCACCTCCTAATTTCTTAAAACAAATGTGTAAGTATATTTTGCAAACCCCCTGTGATTTAGACAGATAGCATAGCGTGTACTTCTACAAAATCTAGCCCTGGTTTTTACCACTGGGTGCAATATTTTTGATAGTGTCAAAGTACCTGAGGCTGTGTAGGTCCAGGTCGTCTGTGTCGAAGTCCAACAGGGGCTGTTGGACATCAGTGGGGCCCTGGGATTGAAGGACTGAGGACGAGGAGGAGATGACTGTGGTCTGGCCTGAAGGGTGAATGGTCTTAAACTGAAACTGGGGGCCCATCCACAGGCGTCTGTGGGGCCCTGTATGGGTCACAATCTCCACCTGAGAATACAAAGGTAAAGGTTAGTTAGGAGAGAGAACCCTTTATTGTTTTCCAAACATAGCTGGCCAAGATCTTTGAGAAACTTCCAAGTGTCTCTTTGCTTTGGGTTTCTCTAAGCGGTGCTTTCAGCTAAATGCTAACATGCTCACAATGACAATGTTAACATATGGATGTTTAGCAGGTAATGTTTACTTGTAAACTGTCTCAGCTTAGCATGTTAGCATATTAACATTTTCTAAATAGCACTGAGGCTGATGGGAATGTCATTAGTTTTGTACTGTAAGTATTTGATCATAAGCCAAAGTTACAATGACAATGCTATGCTATTAGCAATTGGGCAAAAACATTCATGATTTGAATCAAATTAAACAATGACTACTTTGTGAGCACAGGAGAAAGTACCATTACAATATACAAACGCAGCAGCACAGGTGCTTACGATGATACGGGTACATCAGCGTAACCTGGTTTTGTCCATATCCATAAAATTCACCAAAGCTCTCTTCCAAAATTATTCTCCTAATTTTTTAGCTGTCATTTCTGCTGTCTAAAAACTTTTACGTTTGCCCCTCTCTGTCCTGCTGTTATTAGAGATATGTATCTGAGCTAACTGCGGCCCCTCATCTTATCCATGGACTTAGATGTTTTGCTGAGCTGTGACATTTAGCCTGCTAAGGTCTAGGGTGTGTGGAAAAAGGTGGTTAAAGGCCACTAAAAAACTGAAATATTGAATAAACAACAATATTAGATTGTTTTAAAAAAAAAAACTACCATCATTATCTAAACATATGAAGCGAGCCACACGACATACTGTTGAGAAAGGCTGGATGTTTAGTTATAAGCATAGTTACAAAAATGTCAATGGGATTTTGAATGAGGTTCTGGAACAGAACCCGGAAGTTCCGTTTTCACTTCGGCTCTCTAAAGGCCAGTTTAGACCAAAGATTCGCGACGAGACGAGTTGAAATGTGCAACTACTTGCAACGCGCCGGTCTGCAACGTTCTGAAACCTGCCAGTTTACACCAATGTAACTAGACGAGACGGTGCATCATTTCCATAGCAACAACTCTTTGTACTTCCGTTGTAACTGCCAGCTTTTCAAGCGTTTTTTGTAGCTAGATATAATTTGCAGCATCTTAAAATATGAATGATGATGTTGATAGTGAGTTACTTGCTACAGTTTCATTTTTAGTATTGATGAAATGGCAAAAACATAAAAAAACAAGAGGGTCGAGAATTTGGAGCTGTCCATGGGTGCTTCAACGGAATACCCAGGGGGCTTATGCAAATTTATGCCGTGAACTTGAGACAGGAGATCTCCCCTCTTTTCTCAATTTCTCCCGTCTATTCCCGGAGCAGTTACATCGTAAGAGGAATTGGTGTCACCTCTAATCAGCTGAGAAAACACTAACTATTCACCAGGGGAACGGCTGATGATAACGCTACACTTCTTGGCGACAGGTGAGCTACAGCCCATAGATAAAAGAAGTTACATGACTGACTGTTTTACAAGAGAAAAGAGGGCAGATTCAACAATTAAACAAAATTAAAAGTATCCTGCTGACTCTGCCATAACAACTGCAGGCTACTCTATTTTTCTTGCTCTTGCTTTTTCATTAGTCATTTAGTGCATTATTTCATTACTGTATTAATAATCAGTGTAATAAAGAAAGTAGGCTATACGTAATTGATGAGAAAGCTATAACAACCTGAGTGTTTGTAATTGCTGTTGAAACAAGTGACGTGCCTTACGTTCTAAAACCAGCCACTGGCGACTTGACAAGCTTGATTCGAGCTGAGACGGGCCAGTTCACACCGCTGCAACTTTTCCTGCAACGTTCTAAAACGGTTTCGTCTCGTCGTGAATCTTTGGTCTGAACCGGCCTTAAAATGCATGTGTTTAGAAGGTTATGTTTACCATGTACATCATCTTAGTTTGGCATGTTAGAATGCTAACATTTGCTCATTGGTACTAAACACAAAGTACAGCTGAGGCTGATGAGAATACCATAAGTTTTGCAGGTATTTGGTCATAAATAAAAGTATTGGACAAATTAAAAATTTGACTGGATGACGGTGCTAGATTTTGAAGTTATGGGATCACTTAAGTTATTAGAATTCATCCTGAGGGCGACATGGATATGTGTATTAAATTTGGCATGGCAATAGTTGTCAAGACATTTCACTCAAAACTGCAAATGTCAACCTAATAGTAGCGCTAGAGGAAAACTCTAGCCATGAATGTCTGAACAAGATTTCATGGCAGTCTATCCAATAGTTGGCCAAAATGGTGGACTGACCAAACAGCCGACAAATGGACAATGCTATCCAGAGCATGCTAGCGATGTGGCCAAAAAACCCAAACATATATAGTTCTTTAAATACACCTCAACTCCTCTACTAATCCATCAACAGTTAGTCAGCATTTCTGAGGAGTCGCCATTTGTGGATTTGACATGGTGGCTTGGTGTCAATCTATGTGCCAATACTCAAACACCCCATGCAGTACTCAGATGAACTCAGTTACATGACAGCCGACTAAAAGCTTGCTGTACTCCTGCACGACTAAAAAACTGACGATGTCAGAACTCGTCAAGGTCTTGTGTGTGTTGGGAGTACTGGCGGCATGATGGGAAGCCTTCCCAGAGGGTTAATAGAAGTAGCAACAGCATGGCAGCGAGGCTGAGGTGAGGCCTACTGGGAGAATGAGACGATGCTGGCATGGCAGGCAGTCCATGGGCGCCTGAGCTGAGTGGCACTAATGCTGGCTGAAAGTAGGATAGGAGAGGGCTACGGAGTGGGTGACTCATAAACATCGGACTATTACTGCCTCCTCCGTTCTCCATCTCTTCTTTGCCTTGAATTCGACCATGTCCTGCCTTGGGCTCCCACTTTTCACTGCTCTCCCACACTAACTGTGAATTGTCAACTCCCTGCAGCACTTAACTAGCCTCTTGGTGTCTCACCGCTCACATTTCATTATCTTTACTCACATAGGCGTTCGTCTCTCACCTCAGCCCAGCTCTCGGCTCAGTCTCGCTCCACTCTGGCTGCCAGGTGCCAACATCTCAGACATGAGTGAGAGCTTACATTCTCTTAATTATTCTGTGTGACTGTTTATACACACACATAGACATTTAGATATAGGTGGTCTGTCACATCTGTGGAAATTAGGCCACATAAGGACGGAGGAGGATTGTCCCTTAGTGTGTGTGTGCGTGTGCTTTGCCAGTTAACACCATCAATGTCACGCCGAGCCGCAGAGCTGAACAGCTGCCAGTGTGCTCTGTTTGCAACGGGATGGAAGGTCCAGATGTTGCAGTCCAATGTCAACCCCCAACCCCCTCCCCTTCCCATGACATAGCCGATGACATGTTGCTGATTTGCCCTTACAGCCTATTCCCTCTCTGACTGGGCACCAGGCTAGATCAAGTTAACTAATGGGCAAAACACTCACAAAAATCCAACTGACTGGTCAACATCAATGTAGAGGTAAGCCTGTATACCTGCAGTTGGCTTTACCACATTAAATAAAAATGTACATACAGTGGGTTTTATCAGAGAGGTACAGTGAGTATAAAGGCCTCAGTATGCTTCAAACAAAGTAAGTTGTACGACATGTCGTCCCACCACGTCTAGAGAAAAAAGAGTTTATACCTGTTCTGAAAGGCCACCCTCAAAGGCGTGGTGAAAAGGCTGCCCTCATAGCCTCCTCTTGGTTACATCCCACTGCCTCCCTGATCTCTCTCCAAGAACACATTAAACAACTAATTTACAAAAGATCTTATTATTTTTCCCCAAAGAAATCTTTAATATTTACACTATCTATGTGTACCATAAGTCTGTCTTTATGACAGTGCAAGCTATATCTTAGCTTAAGCCTGGACATTCTGTTTGGAGTTTAGTAGCATTGATTAAGGATCTCATAATTCATTATTTGCATTTAAACTTATCAAACAGAAATTTGCCAGCCTTAGTCCATTGTTGTTTTTTAATGGTTTCCCAATATCTTTTTCCAAGCTGATTTAAGACGATTAAGTTTAGGTGACATGTCTGACAAAGTCATAGAATATATTTGGGGAAATCTGCAACAAAATATGCTTTCTCCATGTTTTTGTTTGTTTGTTTTCATATCTTAGTTGTATCTGGAATTATTTCTAAAGCTATTTTAAGTACCTCTGTATGCCCTACTGACTCTTGCCTCCTTCAATTTTATTGCCTTGTGTTTTGTCTTGTCTTTTGGTCATTTAAACACTGAAGCACTGGTTTTACAAAAAAAAAAAAAGCATTTGGTATCTAATATTTTACACTTTAACAATCAATCTATAGTTAGGGAGAACTAATGGCTGTTCTCATACACAGTGTCCTAGAACACATGTAGGAAAGACTAGAATCTTGAACAATTTGTCCTTCAACTGCTACGATCTGCGTCACACCCTTTTCACATCAAAATTGGCAGATGTAGAGACCTGAGGTGGACTCTGTTTGGACAGTAGGTTTTGTTGTTCACTGTCAGCCAGCTGAAGAGCAACCAACACTGACAGGCAGCAAATGGCATGATGATGCAGCGGGCTGAAGCATTGACATGGAAGGTCACAAACCTCACATTTCATTAGGGGATGGCAATCAATCCCAACCCAACACCAAAATGCCTGCTGATAATCGAATGAAGGCCACTGATATGATATAATGAAATCCACAAGGCAGTACTTAGCCTGTAATTCAACATAGCCTATACTGTATTTAGCATTTGTCAATCCACCAAGGTATTGTGCTTGATATGTCCTAGTTTTCCAAAGATTTTGGAAGGACTGGAATAAAAACAAACTACGCTGTATAACTGATCTAAAAACCCATGTTTAACTTTAGCTGGGTCCTTTTAACCTAAATTTCATCGACAGTCTGAAATGTTCTGCACAATCTACTTCCAAATCATCTTAGGTACATGCTAAGGCATGAAGTGCTGTACTGTTAGATCTCCAACCACTAATGAATGCATCACTACCACTGCTCTGACAGGAAGTCGCCAAAAATCCGAGTTAGTGCAATGGATAGTTTTGCTCCTGGCAAACTATCATGGCAGATATGAACCAGGGCCTCTGAAAGCTAAGTGGGGTGCATTTTAACCAATCAATTATGCATGCAGTGGAATTATTGATGGTGAAAATGTAGTGGGTTACCTGCCGACACCAAAGATGAGTGCACTGAGGGTTAACCAAGCTGAAAAGACCAGAGTGTGTGGACTGGATTTCTCTAACATGCCATGACCAAATACTGTGAACATTTCAGCACAATTTAGGATGACGTTTGTGATTAGGAAGAAGCCACAAAGTAAGTAATCCTATCTGACTGAGCAGGAAGAGTAAATGTGTATGAAACCAAAGAATTAGAATCCAATTATTTTATGTGCAAATATAAATTGTCAAGACTGAATCCTTGCGATGACAGATCAGGTATCCACACTTTTGGATTAGATTCATTTAGATTATATTCAACTTTATTGTCATTGCACATGTCACAGGTACAAGGCAACGAAATGCAGATAGCATCAAACCAGAAGTGCATAAGCAGTAGAGTAGTGCTAAATCACAATTATATATAAAAAGAAATACCTTTCCCTTAGGATGGGAGGATGGCATGCCCCCAACCACGATCCAATTTTGTCCTCCCGAACTCTCAAAGTTAGAATTTGGGAGAATTGTTCAAATTGTGCCAAATCAGGGTCAAAATCCATATGAGATAATGCCTTAAACCTGCAATTAACACAGTTTGGCCAACTGGGGGCAGTGGAACAAGCCAAAAACACCTCATAACATTGTTATGGCTAATGTGTTGGCAAACAGTTGCCCGTTTACACATCCAACAGAAACAGAGCAACAAAAGCATTCATTTGGAGTCACGTTTCTGTTAACCTAACAAATGTAAGTCTGATATTCACCACTTTGGGAAACATCTGGCTTTTTAGCTGCTAAATGCTCAACTATTTACACTAGCTTGTCTCTAACTGTATCTGTCTGCTGTTTGGTGTTGGGGAGGTAGTGTACAGTGGCTTTATCAGAGATTTCTCGCTTAAAACAGCTTCCTGTCTGGCCCACAACTCCTAATGAGAGAGGAGTTGTGGGCCAGAACACCAAATCAATGAAGAAGAGGCTAAAGACGTTATAAACCTCTGTAGAGCTAAGGGGAACTGCAGAGATAGACAATGATTCTCTGTGGATTCATCACTGCAAACTACCCCTTTTCTATTACACTTACTTATTTAAACTGTTTATGTAAAAATATTGATTAGTGCAGCTTTCACTCTGAATGGGTATTTGCCCTTTTATAGCAATACGTGAATAAATGGCTGTGGGTGTCTGCAACCTTTGCTGTGCAAAAGTGTGCATTTGGTTTCACGTGTAAGACAAAAAACAACAAACACACACACATACACACAAACCAACAACACACAATCATTTTGTATTGCTTTATGAACATGTGCCTTTGTGCTTAGGCCTTGTTACACCACTGTTTGAATATGTGCTGGACCCTAATAAGTAATGAATGGCATACGGACTTGCATCTAAAATAAATCACTACAAAAACATAAGGCTTTGAGACTTTGAGTGTTGGATTTATTTTGCATGTTGGTATTGAAAGTATGAAAATATTGGTTACTGGGATAACACTTTGTGGAAGTACCAGCTGTGTGGCTCTTACATAGTGAAGCAAACACATATTTAGAAAAAAGAGCCATCACAGTCACAGTCCTTAAACTCTCAAGCATGTATTGCTTTATGAACATGTGCCTTTGTGCTTAGGCCTTGTTACACCACTGTTTGAATATGTGCTGGACCCTAATAAGTAATGAATGGCATACGGACTTGCATCTAAAATAAATCACTACAAAAACATAAGGCTTTGAGACTTTGAGTGTTGGATTTATTTTGCATGTTGGTATTGAAAGTATGAAAATATTGGTTACTGGGATAACACTTTGTGGAAGTACCAGCTGTGTGGCTCTTACATAGTGAAGCAAACACATATTTAGAAAAAAGAGCCATCACAGTCACAGTCCTTAAACTCTCAAGCATTTTCTTGAGGAATCATATTTGTTTCTCGCCAAAGCAAAAGAGTAAGCTATGACTGAGACTACAGCAACCTAACGCTGGGCGTGATCTCACTGATTGTCAAGTAATGTCAATCACCTGTCTGCTTGTCACAGACGAACTTAATGTCAGTGTAATGTTAGTTAAGGTAGAGATCTGACCTGAGAGAGCCACTCCTCGTCCTCCTGGCCGCTGTGGCCCGACGCCAGGCTGTCTGACGACTCGTGGCGCGTCATTGGGCCTGGGCTTCCTGGGGGCATCGCTGAGAGAACACAGACGCACACACACACACAAATGATTATATGATGTTATACCCAATGATGACATTTACATTTGATATTTTGAAGCTGACAATATTTGCGCCAATGTCCAATATCATCATAGTTTTCAAGCCACAAAGTATCTCTAAAATTCAAGTAATCAATGTTTCATATATACAGATATTCTTGGAAAGTTTAAAGGCCTCCAACATTATAAAATATGACACTGCAGTTATCGGGGAGGGATATCAGCAAGTCAAAGCTGGCTGAGTAGTCAAAGCAGGGCGGTGAATCGTATATTACCATTAACTATTTAAATAAATCAGCCTGTGAAGGAAAATGATAACTGACAACTAGTTTATTAAAGTGTGTTAGAGCCATTAGGGATTGACTGATCTGGTCTTTGAAAGCCAAAACCAATACATGTAGGCTGAAGTCAGTGGAGGCAGGTATTTTGTAAGATCAAAAACCAGTGAGTAAAAGATAAATAATCCCATGTTTTTCTTTCTCTCATATGGGCATGTGGGTGCGTGCCAGTGTGTGTAAAAAAGCAAGTGTACAGTAAAGTGTGTGAGGGAGAAATAGCGTGTGTGTGTAATAAAGAGAGAGAGAGAGTGACAGAGTGACCCAGAGACAGATGGGGCTCTTGCAGGCTTGAATAAGCAGTCGTGGAGAATGAGGCCTAATGTGGAGAATCAGTCCTTCCCCTGTCTCCCACCTCAGGGATGGGGTTTGTTTAACACAGGAATGGCTAATAAACTTGTCAAGTCCACATCTGGAGCACAGGAGGCGCTCCTGTCTTTATCCACACTCTCACACACGTGCCAGGTGTTCATACACCCCGATGGAGGTAGTTTGGTGTTTGACACCTCTCTAACGAATGTCACATCAACCCCCACCCCGACACACACATTCCCCTTATGAAATAGAAGGTCTGCACACTTCTTACACCTGCTTCTGAGGTAGTTCTTGCTGTGTATATAATTGTGTTTGAAAAAAAAAAAAAAAGAATAATGTTTGGACATCTCCTACATCAAACCAAAGCATACAGAGAAATTGTTGTATTGCATTTGTTGTAAGACTTTTTTAAAGTCTTTTCAAAGGGTTAGTTCATCCAAATGGAAATGAGTCCTCACAGCCAGGAAAAATGACATTTCAAGTTCAACAGCAAAATCTCAAAGGGATTATTTCTTTGCAAGGATAGACATGTTCATGTTGATTTTTTAAATGAAATAGTTTTCAATGCTGTGAGCACCACAAAAATATCCCATTCACCTCTACTGTATTAGAGTGGAGGCAGAAAACTGTCAGGGACAGATGCATTTAAAACCTGGACAAATAAATCCAAGAATACCTGCATGGAAACATCCCACTAGTAAGTGAATTTTTTTTTTTTTTGGTAATTTGGGTGACCATTTAATGACCCACAGATACCATGCAGAGGGAAAGGGAGCTAGGGCTAGAGTCAGAGAGAGAGAGAGAGAGAGAGGCAGAGAAGGGTTCTCATGTTGTTTTAAAATGGAAGAAAGAAGAACAAAGCCTGTGTTGTGTTACTTATTAAACAAAATCACGACTCCCCTATTTCCTACCACTGCTTTCACTCCCACTGCCCCCCCCCTCTCCCATTCCCTCTCCCTCTCTCTCTCTCTCTCTCTCTCTCTCCTTGCTCTCTGACCCTTGGGGCCAATAGCTGTTCTCTAATTAATTATTGATGTCCTGAAGCAGTTGCTGGACTGGCTGGATCATGTTTCCAGGGGAGGGGGGCTTTCAATGGCCAGAGTCACAGCCAGGCTCCGGTGTGGGGAGCTAGTGGCCATCCCCATGGGTCAAGCA
>VMKM01002356.1:0-75768 GCA_008360985.2 Macquaria ambigua
AGCCTTTTAATAAGGACAGATTGATCTTATCTAGTAAAGAAATGCTAACTAAGGGTAAAACTTCTTTAAGCAGCCTAGTTGGGACGGGGTCTAAGAGACACGTTGATGGCTTAGATGAGGAAATCATGGAAGTTAGCTGATAAAGGTTGATGGGAGAAAAGCAGTCTAAATGTACATCTGGTTTTACAGTTGTTTCTAAGGTTCCTGTGTTTGAAGATAAGTCAGTACCAACTGAGAGCAAGAGGTGCTGAATTTTGTCTCTAATAGTTAGAATTTTATCATTAAAGAAGCTCATGAAGTCGTTACTACAGAGGTCTATAGGAATACATGGCTCAACAGAGCTGTGACTCTCTGTCAGTCTGGCTACAGTGCTGAACAGAAACCTGGGGTTGTTCTTATTTTCCTCTATTAATGATGAGTATTAGGCTGCTCTGGCATTACGGAGGGCCTTCCTATAAATTTTAAGACTATCTTGCCAGGCTAAACGTGATTCTTCCAGATTGGTGGAACGCCATTTCCTTTCAAGTTTTCGCGATGTTTGTTTTAGTTTGCGGGTTATACCATGGAGCTAACCTCCTCTGTTTTATTATCTTCTTTTTTAGAGGGGCGATAGAGTCGAGTATTATTCGTAGTGAGCCTGCAGCACTATCAACAAGATGATCAATTTGGGAGGACTAAAGTTAGCATAGGAGTCATCTGTTACATTGAGACATGGAACTGAATTAAATGCCGATGGTATCACTTCCTTAAATTTAGCTACAGCACCATCAGATAGACATCTAGTGTAGGAATGTTTGCCTAATGGCGTGTAGTCCAGTAATAGGAATTCAAAAGTTATTAAATAATGGTCTGATAAAAGAGAATTCTATGGAAAGACTATTAGATGTTCAATTTCTATGCCATAGACAAGAACAAGGTCGAGGGTGTGGTTAAAACAGTGAGTGGGTTTATGTACACTCTGACAGAAGCCAATTGAGTCTAATAATGAGATAAACGCAGCACTAAGGCTATCATTTCCTACATCCACATGAATATTAAAATCACCTACAATAATTATTTTATCTGTTTTAAGGACTAAACCTGATAAGAACTCTGAGAATTCAGATAAAAATTCAGAATACGGTCCAGGAGCTCGGTACACTATAACAAATAGAATTGGCTGTAGTATTTTCCAGGTTGGGTGTGAAAGACTAAGAACAAGGCTTTCGAACGAGTTATAATTTAGTTTAGGTTTGGGTTTGATTAATAGGCTTGAGTCGAAGATGGCTGCAACTCCACCTCCTCGGCCTGAGCCTCGAGGAATGTGAGTATTAATGTGACTGGGGGGAGTGGATTCATTTAGGCTAACATATTCATCCTGACACAGCCAGGTTTCAGTAAGACAGAATAAATCAATATTATGATCTGATATTAGATCGTTCACTAGAACAGCTTTAGATGAGAGAGATCTGATGTTCAAGAGTCCACATTTAATTCTCCTATTTTGTTGTACTGTTGCAGTGGTGGTTTTACTTTTTATTAGGTTTTTATGTGTAACTCTTCTGTTTACTTTTGATTTAAATAATTTAAGTGGTCGGGGGGCAGACAACCTCTGTGGAGTTTAGGGTGGGTAACTGCTCTAATGGAAGCGCAGAGAAGCGTGTAGGACTGCAGCTCTGCCTCCTGGTCTGGACCACAGACTGTATTAAGTCTGTGGTCTGAACTCTGAGCTGTCATGGCTTTGGGCCACTAATAAATTCGGCCAGATTTCTAGATATGAGAGCTGCTCCATCCAAAGTGGGATGAATGCCATCTCTCCTAATCAGACCAGGTCTTCTCCAGAAAGTCCGCCAATTATCTACAAAGCCCACATCATTACCTGGACACCACCTGGACAACCAGCGGTTGAATGATGACATGCGGCTATACAAGTCATCGCTAGTAAGATTAGGTAGGGGCCCAGAGAAAACTACGGAGTCCGACATTGTCTTTGCATATGTACACACCGACTCAACATTAATTTTCGTGACCTCCGATTGGCGTAATCGGGTGTCATTACCGCCGACGTGAATAACAATCTTAGCATATTTACGTTTATCCTTAGCCAGCAGTTTTAAATAGGATTCAACGTCGCCCGCTCTGGCCCCTGGGATGCATTTGACTGTGGTCGCTGGTGTCGCTAATTTCACGTTTCGCAAAATGGAGCTGCCAATAATCAAAGTTGGTTTCTCAGCGGGTGTGTCGCTGAGTGGAGAGAACCTGTTAGAAACGTGAACGGGTCGGTGGTGAACCGTGGGCTTTGGTTTAGGGCTATGCTTCTTTCTGACAGTCACCCAGCCTCCCTGGCTTCCCGGCTGCTCGGGAGTTGCCGGGAGACGGCTAGCAGAAGCTACCTTTGGTCGGCTCGCACCGGCTTGGGGCTGGCTAGCTACGGCTGACTGACTCTCCATGGTGCGGAGCCGCGACTCTAACTCACTGAGCCTCGCCTCCAACGCAGTGAATAAACTACATTTGTTACACGTACCATTATCGCTAAAGGAGGCAGAGGAGTAACTAAACATGTGACACACCGGGCAAGAGAGAGAAGGAGAAGGAGAAGGAGAAGGAGAGGGAGAAGCCATCGCTAACTTAGCTAGAGTAGCAAGCAACTAATTAGCGTGTAAACAACTGTGGAATTAGCGAAAAGTCGCTAACAGGAGAGAGATATGAGTGCTTAAACAGAACTAATGTATCCTTAAATGTATAGCGGGTAATAGCCGCTATAGTAAAGAAAATATCAAAATTAGCTGGGTTTAGCTGGAGCAGCGAAATTTGCAACCACTAACACAGAAACACCGGTAACCGGAAATGAGACAATACGTTCACCTGAGCACGTCAGCACGTCGTCATTACAGCAGCAGTACTAATAATAATAGCAACAGCAGCTGCAGCAGCGGCTTCCTTGCCACTGTCGCCTAGTGCTTGCTCATGGTGGGAATTGTTGGGTCTCTGTAAATATAAAGAGTTGGTCTAGACCTGCTCTACTCGAAAAAGTGCCCTGAGATAACTTTGTTATGATATGGCGCTATATAAATAAACTGAATTGAAAACTGAATTGAGTATGAGGATGAAATTTTTCCCACTAAAGAACTGAAAATTTAGGTGACATCTTCAGTACAACCACTTTTTGGTGCTCTTAAAGGGATACTTTGAGTTTAAAGAAAAAACACTGACTTTATTGTGATTCGCATCACTACCATCAGAAAACTAGGATGGTGATGATGGTTGATCAATCAATTAATCCATTCGTTCCTCCATCCATCACTTTGGTCCAGGGCAACATATCTTAATAACTCCTGATGATATATCAGCATATAATTAACAGAGCACATTCATGCTCCCCATAATGTAAGTGCCATGAAATCTGCTGATCACATCGATACTCTAAACCATTTTCATTTTCATGAGCTCATGACCTTTTCTCTTCCACCAACACCATGTTTAGTGAAAGTTGTGTGGGTTTGAAAGTCCCCTTTGTCATAGACTCATGATTATAGTGATTATCTCCACCAATTACAGTACAAATGATGATACCACCCTTCATGAGTGGTGTTATATGTTAATATGTGGGTTGTGTAAGCATTATAGTGCACAGTTCTGATTTGATTACACTTCAAGCCTCCGTAATGATACGCCACTGATTAAGCAGTGGCAAGGGTGTCAGCCAGCCATAACAAACACATGACTACCAGTAGACTGAAGAGATAATTAAAGAAATTACAATTCTCGTAATAACTGTCCTTAGTGACTCAGAAATGGCCCTTAAATGAAAATATGTCAGTAATTGTCAACTTGAAGTATTAAGAGTTCAATTTAGACCAAATCAGTCAACCAGATCTCAGCTCCACTTCTCCACCAGGAGCCAGAGATTAGCTGCACTGTGCCTGCCGCATTGGACACACTTGGTGCTCAGTGAGATAACCACAAGAAGAATCACATTTGCTCAAATAGTCTTCTTCTTTTTTGTAATTTCTTCTTCTTGCTATATTTGTTAGTTAAGTACTATTTATTAGTCTTACTTAATTACTTAATTACTTTATTATTTAATACTGGCCTCACTGTGATTTACCAAATAGGTAAATATAGCTCAAAGCTTATTGCTGTCTGTTAGTTTTCTGTTTGGAGCCTTCTTGAAGTCTCTCTATCAAAAAATCACTTCATGCAGCTTTAGAAAAATATAAATCTCATGTTGGCTGTTCAGATAATAACATTGTAACTATGACTTCATTTAAGATATCTAGAGAACATTACATGTTTTTAATCAAAGATGGTTACACATTGTAACACCAGTTGCATGAAATCTGAACTTGTGATGGGATGCTTTAGGTTAAACTTCTCATCCTTGAATCTCTGCTGAGAAAATGTGTGTTTGTGTTCAGGCGACTAGGATGAGTCTATTGAATCTTACACACAGGAGCCACACACTCCCCACTTCTCATCCACTAAGATGTCAGTGACTAGTGGGGTGACATGGAAGCTGTTAATCATCATTCTGTTTCACACTAGCTTTGCTCTCCAACAGGATTTCTAAGGCTGAGGGAGTGAAGGTTGGTATCTGTTGAGATTCCTTGTGTAATAGAAACAACAAGCACTTGTTTAGTCAGATATAAACCAGAGTAACTGTCATATTCCTCCTATCTTTACTGCCATGCAGAGGGTGGTGGGCGATCTAGTTGGTCTCAATGCACCACACTGACATGGGTCACTACCCACCACAGACAAAGGTGATTGAAATCCCCCACAGATCGGATTTTTCTCCCAATAAAACATGTCTCATTAGACATAAACACTTGAAATGAATCAGTTCCACATAGCGTCTCTAATTATCTTGTCTGGTGTTATGAATCCATTACAAACCAAAGCTTGTGCAAATGTGACCAGATATTTTATGTGTAATAATTCTGGTTTAAAGCACCCTTTTTGTATCACTGTCACATTTATTTTTAATTAGTTTCCTTGCCACCTATTCATCAACACATGAATTCCAGGGCTCCTACTCATTTTTAACTTCCCAATTCTCAGACTTCCTCCATTCCTCAGCAGATTGATGATGTTGATGAAGTAATAGATTTTGAGTCAGATGGGTCACGTCATTTATTAGTGGAAAATTATTTTTAACTTTTAACTTACAGTGGCTATATGACTATAGGATATATCCATACGCTGGATATGTTAATGTTTACTATTCCAGATGTTTTTAATTCAGACACTGTGTAAATAAGTAATATATGTAAAAATAATCACATTTATTTTCAGACATTGTAAGATTCAGATATTCTCCAGTCAGTATATTTTAGAAATGTATATTTTATACACCCTGCTGTATACTTTAAAGAGGAAAAACAATCTCATCATTCAGCCAGTGCAGAGTTCGTACTGATTTGCTAATCCTTTGGTGTGTTTCTGTACATTGTTTGTGAGAACTGATATGAGTTTTACGCCTTCAAAATCAGGACATTTTTGCAAAGAGAGGTCACCCTGAATGGTTCTCAAGGTCAGGGTTAAGGGAAAGGGAAAGGGAAATAAAGGTAGTCAAGGATACAAGGGTACTGCTATTTATATGAACAGATGTAGCACTCAGTTATGAGCCAATCAGCACATACTGTATATGAATAATCTATGCTCTTTTGTTTTCTATTTCTATTGCTTATGTACATCTTCATGTCGAAGTATCTTATAAAGAACCCAGTAGAATATATTGAAGAAGAGAAAGGCCAAAGGGAAGCCGGCCCTTGACACAGTGTCAATCTTTTTGGCTCTGTCAATAAATAACTTCCTCATCTCTTCAGTGCTTTTACCCCCTCCACCTGCTGTCGCTCCAGGTGGATTGTGGGTAGTGTTTGCTGTGGCTCCTGAGGTGTTCAGTACAGTAACAGTATTGTTGGTGCTGGCCTTTGAGTCCTTGCTGTTGCTGGGAGTGGAGGTCACAGCAGCTGTGGCGGTCAGTCTGCTCTCATGTACTTCCCCTTCCTGTTGAAGAGACAATGAGGGGGAGGAGGGGATCACGGATCAGATAATAGTGGTAATTTATTATTCTCTTCACAGACTGTACATGCCACTAATGGGCCCTTGAGCAAAGCACTGAATGAGGGTTAAATTGATATACTGCTTTGTTCATATACAATATTGGCCTTGGATTAGATTGGTTAGTGCAGAAATGATAGTGAAAGAGTCATATATTCTGTGTCATACTTTTGGCCATCTGAGAGCTGTTCCTAGCGAACTTTTGTGCACATGCTTCTTTTGCAAATTAGCTACAGCATATTCTCTTTTTTCAATTTTATTGGTATGTCCTTTATAATTCTCTATGTTGAAAACTGCTACATGAATATTATGATGATGATGATGATTGATGAACATGATTATCGCTATCATCACCCAGTGTTCCTGTCCACGTCTTCGCTAAACCAGCAATCCAATAGGGGAGGACTTACAACAACACACTGGTTGGATCATGCAAGTAAAACATGTACAAATACATGCAAACATTCACACACACACATGCACATGCACACACGCGCGCATACTGTGCCTTTACCCTGTGGTTGCTGGTGTAGATGTTGGTCATAGATCCATACAGAGGGTCTGTTGGTTTGAGGCCGTTGTCAATGTTAACACGACGAAGGGAATCAGCTAGCTCCTCTGGATCAACCGCACCTCCACTGTTCTACCAGTCGACAGCATGCACACCAGTAATCAACAGACAGGAACCAAAAGGAAAAAACAAACAAACAAACAGCATCCAAAACCAGGGTTGGAACACCCATTCATTCAGTCAACCTATGTGTTACATATTTAAATGATAATGCTGTCAATTACATTTTGTTTGGGTAGGTCTAAATTCTGAAAAATTCAGCTACCTTTATGGAACAACTGACAAATAATATAAACAAATGAATGTTGAAACTTTGTTCCCAGCAGTGACAATAAAATCTATATTATATATATTATATCTCCATCATAAGGTCCTGGGGGCCTGTCTAAGGGTTTTGTGATTCTACGGTAAAAATCACAGGGCAAAAACGGCCCATATGAGGAATATGGAATTCCGCTGAAAGCAGGAGGCAGAGGTTTTCTATCTAAAGAAATCAAAGAGTTAGCTCTCAGCTTGTTGTGGTCGCTTTTGTGAACTGATACAGAAATACTTGGAGCCTCATAGTAAGTACAGCAGGTCGTCCTCTGGGTTTGTGGTTCGATCCCCTTCCCCAGCCCCTCCCCTGTCCACATGTCAAAGTGTCCTTGGGCAAGAAGTAAGTTGCCCCCTGTAATGCCTGCCCCCCTGTCTGTTGTTATATGTCAAAAGTAAAAGTACTGGCTGACTCAGTTCCTCTATGTTCTGTGACTAGACACTGTGTGTTCTTTAGAAAACAGTAACTGGGGTCATGGCCCCTAGATAACTGGAACCTTCAGTCAAGGCGAGAAAGCTATAAGTAACAAACTCTACGGACAAATGATCTATTTGTAACAATTGTGTGACAGCCCCTCCCTTACATGCTCACTTATTGTGTATAAGAAGTAGTTTTTTTCTTGCTCTTTGCTGTGGAGACCACTGATCTCTGTATGCTTGGAGTCCATTTGCAAATATCTTGAATAAACTTACAGAAAGACATCTTATATTTTGCCTTTATATATACAGATTTCCACCACACCCCGATGGCAGCTCTGCCAGCATCGATGTGTGAATGTGTGTGTAAATGGGTGAATGAGACCAATCTGTAAAGCTCTTTGGGAACCACTAAGGTTGAAAAAGCACTATATAGTGAAGTCCATGTACCATTTAAATGTGGGGGGAGAGCCCATTGGGCCAAGAACTGCCCCGAGGCTACCCGGGGTAGAGCAAAGGATAAGCAAAAAAGAGGAAACTGACTGAGATGTTAAAGGACAAACATGTTTGTCTCCTAGAGCAGTGGTTCCCGACTTTATTTGGTCTAAGGTCTAAGGTACCCCCACAGCCCTGTCAATTGAACTCATGTACCCCTTCATCGATTGCCATTATGTTCAAATGTACAACACTATTGAATATATAAAAGTGGATATTGTTACAGTAATGTTTTCATACAATTGAAGTGTCAATATTAAGGTTGGTTTGGTCAGAAATCGTACTAGCCTACTACCACTTAGAGTGAAGCTGAATGCTCCAACGGTTTATCTATTACTTTCAGCTAATTATTTCAACCATTTATCTATTACTTTTAGCTACCTGCTTAGACTTCTGTGCTCTCTTGCCAACTAGTTTTCACTCACTTTTACATAATTGCAACAGGTAGCAGGATGAGCGCAGTAGAGGCAATGCCTATGCACATAGTTTGGCTAAAAAGGCAGCTATGTATGGTAAAAAAGATTAGTATAACACGGCTGCTACAGACACACAAACCACTATGAAAAAACTTTCATCCTACCCTGACCTTAGAGATATTCAAAAAGTTGCTTCAAGGCGAGAAGGTTGTGAATGGAAAATGGAGGTAAACTAGACATGGATGTGGTGAGGCACAGATAATCAACATGTATTACCTGAATCCCTAATGTGGACAATGATTCAGTTTCAGCTGTAGTTAGCCAGCCTCCACTTGCCGGTGCGAGCCAACCAAAGGTAGCTCCTGCTAGCCATCTCCCGGCAACTCCCGAGCAGCCAGGAAACAAGGGAGGCTGGGTGACTGTCCGAAAGAAACATAGGCCTAAGCCTGTCTTGATACTCTTGCTGTTAGCGTGCCTGCTTTCTTTGTATTGATCTCCTAGTGTATTAGCTTTGGCTTATTTTTTCGACTCTGCCCTTTTGCCTGCTCCTTGTTGGTTCTGGTCGCCTGGTTGGACTTTTTGGACATCTGCCTGTCTTCAGGAACTGTTTTTGCCTTGCCCTTGCCTGTATCAGCTGTTTTGGACTGTGCCTAAACAACTAAGTAACGTGCTGACTTTTGCCTGCATCCTGGTCTCCTGTGTGTTCCCTGCACTTGGGTCTTACAGTACTACCTGGTCTTTACACAGTCCCACATGCTTCTGTGCGCTTACGCAGTTACCCACTTAACCACTTAAATTGATTAAATCAAAAGTAAACAGGAGAGGAGTTATACATAAAACAGGGTGCGAACTACGGGGGAGCCAGGGGGAGCTTGGCTCCTCTTAATAAGACATGAGCTCCCCTGAAAACATGATTTGTGAAATTTTGGGGGGTCTCTAAAATATTGTAATGTTTCCACATACGAGTCAGAGGCGAAAGTCGAATTCACGAATCCCACGGTTTATTAAACCACCAAAGCTGCGCCAAACCCATCCCCATCAAGGCTCACACATTAAGAGAGAGGAAAAACACACAGAACACTGAACAGTGAATACAATAACAAGCGCAGCTCCACCAACCACAAGCACGCAGGATGACCAACATTCCATGCATTCCTGTGGTTGGCAGAGAGCGGGGTGATTGACAGGCTGACCCCGCGAAATTTAAATCAAAGATCAGAAAACAAAAAATTGTCCCACTCAGTGTGAATTGCAATTCATTTCTCTGTTTACTAGCCAGCATACAGATATGTGAAAAAGAAAACAATCAAGTTTACTCGCAAATTTTGGCTTTGTAAGTAAATTTGATTGTTTTTTGTTTGGATTTTATGAATGTTTCTTTGCAACAAGAGTTACAGTCAGTTCTATCTTTGAGGCACGTGCAAGCGCAAAGACGTTTTACCATTAGTTAGCACTTCTTTACTAGATATGATCTGTCTTTATTAAAAGGCTATGTACCACAGTCCTTTAAAGTAGCTGTAATTAAACCTCTTCTTAAAAGGCCCACTCTTGATCCAGGGGTTTTATCAAACTATAGACCTATATCTTACCCTCCCTTTCTCTCTAAGATCCTTGAAAAAGCAGTCACCAATCAGTTGTGTGACTTTCTACACAATAAGTTATTTCAGGATTTTCAGTCAGGATTTAGAGTGCGTCATAGTACAGAGACAACACTCGTGAAAGTTACAAATGACTGTCTAATTGCATCAGACAAAAGACTTGTCTCTATACTTGTTAGATCTTAGTGTCGCATTCAATACCATTGACCATCACATCCTATTACAGAGACTGGAACATTTTGCCAACATCATTGGCATTAAAGGAACCACACTAAGCTGGGTTAAGTCCTATTTATCAGATCGATATCAGTTTGTACATGTTAACGATGAATCCTCTATGCACGCCAAAGTTATTCACGAAGTTCCACAAGGTTCTGTGCTTGGACCAATTCTATTCACCTTATATATGCTTCCTTTAGGCAATATTATTAGGAAGCACTCCATAAATTGTCATTGTTATGCAGATGATACCCAATTATATTTATCGATCAAGCCAGATGAAACCAATCAATTAGCTAAACTTCAAGCATGCCTTAAGGACATAAAAACCTGGATGACCTGCAATTTTCTGATGTTAAACTCAGACAAAACTGAAGTTATTGTACTTGGCCCCAAACACCTTCGAAACACATTATTTAAAGATATAGTTTCTCTATATGGCATTGCTCTGGCCTCCAGTGCCACTGTAAGGAGTCTGAGTCATCTTTGATCAGGATATGTCCTTTAACTCCCACATAAAAAAAACTTCAAGGACTGCCTTTTTTCACCTACGTAATATTGCAAAAATCAGGCACATCCTGTCTCAAACAGATGCAGAAAAACTGGTTCATACATTTGTTACTTCTAGGCTGGATTATTGCAACTCCCTATTATCAGGCTGCCCCAGTAAGTCCCTTAAAACTCTCCAGTTGATCCAGAATGCTGTGGCATGTGTACTGACAAGAACCAGGAAAAGAGATCATATTTCTCCCATATTAGCTTCTCTACACTGGCTCCCTGTAAAATCCAGAATAGAATTTAAAATTCTTCTCCTCACCTACAAAGCCCAAAGTAGACTTAAGACCTTCCTCTTTGATAAAGCTTATAGAAGGGCTGGCTCAGGTGAGCCCTGAACAATCCCTTAGTTATGCTGCTATAGGCCTAGATTGCCGGGAGACTTCCTATGATGTACTGAGCTCCTCTCTCCCCCTCTCCCTCTCCATCTGTATGCATCGTATTCTTATCCCATTAATGCATGTTACTAACTCGAGTTCTTCCCTCTCCCGTAGTTGTGTGCTTTCTCTCCTTTCTCTCTCTCCTTCTGTTGCTTTCTGCAGGTAATATTAACATCCATACCATTACCATTACTATCACTTTACATCTCTATGTAGAGCTGTACTGTACTGTACAGTATGTTCTCTTTCATGCTGCTCTCTCTCTCTCTCTCTCTCTCTCTCTCTCTCTCTCTCTCTCTTTCTCTCTCAACCCAACCGGTCGAGGCAAATGACCGCCCACCCAGAGCCTGGTTTTGCTCAAGATTTCTGCCTGTTAAAAGGGAGTTTTTCCTTGCCACTGTCGCCTAGTGCTTGCTCATGGTGGGAATTGTTGGGTCTCTAAATATAATGAATGCAGTCTAGACCTGGTCTATATGAAATGTGCCCTGAGATAAATGTGTTATGATTTGGAGCTATATAATTAAAACTGAATTGAACTGATGACTCTAGAAGAGCTTTTGAAAAAATGATGTACAGTACCAGTCATGAAGAATGGGAAAGTGTATGTGTATGTATGTATATGTATGTATGTATGTGGTGGCGTCCTAAGCTGCGTGGTCATATTAATGATCATGTTAAGCATTTTACAACATGTCTCAGCTGCAATCCAGGACCAGCTATGAGACTACCAGTGCAACGACAACCTCGTTCATATTCAGGTTGATTTCTGTGGGCTGGTCTACAAAGAAAAAACATATATTTTGGTAATTGATCATTTTATCTATTGGGTGGAAGCCTATCATACTGCTAGGAATGATGCAAAGGCAGTAGCAGAATTGCTGCTAACTGAGTATTTCCAACATCTTGGTGTGTGTTGCATAATTGATTCAGACTAAGGTCCTCACTTTGTTTCAAAGGTAGTTAAAACAGTGTGTAAAGCCTTAGCAATAAAAAAAAACTTGGTATGACTGTCTTTTGCATCCACAATCCAGTGATTTAGTTGAGCAATCCAATCGTGTAAAGAATAAACTAACAAATCTTCTGTTCTTATCTACAGGGAAATCCTGGGTAACTGCTCTACCTGCTGTGTTGACGTCAAAGACAGCAGTGACTAACCGAACGTCTGAGCTTTCTAGGTCCAAATGGGGAGGTGATTTCAAAGCTGAAGCTGCCAAAGGCCCCAGGGTGAATCCTGGTGACCAAGTTTATGTAAAGTGCTTGCCTAAAAAAGGAGCATTTCAATCAGTTTGTAAACGACTCTATATAGTAGCCTACTGTTAGTAGCCCCAACAGCCGTCAGGTTAATGGTATGACAAATTGGATCCATAAGTCAGTAAAGGTGTACACCGTCACCCTCATACAGCTAACACAACTAACACTAACACAACCCAATCCTTGCCTATATTCTTTCTAGTCAGAGAGTAGGTTTAAAGTTTGGTGATGATAAGGCAAATTGTGCATATACTGAGCACGACATAGTTATGCAAATGCAGCTCTGAATGATAGGAAACCAGTTTAAGGCCTTGTTGTATTACTGACTCCTAGTATAATAAATTATTTTGAGATAAATCAAATAGAAGACTATAACTCAATATACTCAATATTCATGGGATCTTTCTAAATTTCATAGTGACAAGTGCTGTGTAGGTGATTAGATGCCTATCCACCTCTTTGGAGACATCAATTGCATGCATTATGAGCACCTCAGCGGAGACACCCAAGGCCAGGTTTTCCTTTCTCCTACTGAGATTATTGTACGTACAGCACATTTGGTGTGGCAAGGTTTTACTGGTTCTCTTCAACAAAGAGGGCTAGTAAAGGACAAGAAGTCAGTGCGTATATAAACTCTTTGTTATCATAACCATCATGGCTCAACTTCCATTAATGTTGCTGCTTTGTTTTCTTATGTGTATTATAAGAGAAGCAAAGGCAAGAGTGGAAGGGAAGTCCCTTATACAAAACGAGATTGTGGCCCAATCCCAGACCACCCCATTCAAAGGTATTCTAAATGTCAGAATTCAAGGAATTGAACCCTTACATTTTGACATTTAGCATACCTTTGAATGAGGGGGTCAGGGTTCCCAAATGGACAATTGTAAATGTCAAGAATGTTCCCAAATAGACAAAGACATAAGGAAACTGAAAGGTCAAAAGGTCACATTAACGTGAGTTCACTGGATTTTGACCCTTTACACTAGAGCTAGAAAGTTACAACCTTTTCCATTTTAAAGTTGGTGTTGCAGTGAAGAGCTGACTTGAATTTGGTGACCCTATGTGCATGTTAAGGGTCCCAAAAAACAGCTCAAAGGGTCACCAGGTGTCCTAATGTTTTTTATTGCATATTGAACAATTTCAAATGTGCATATTTTCTCATAGAAAGATCTCAGAGACCCCACCCACCGTGTGGGACAAGCCCACATGACCAAATCCCCTCCGCAGCATCTAGAAAAAAAAGCTTTATTTGGAATAATCAAGTGAGCATGGTGTGAGGATTGACTAGTTTAAAGGTATAATATGTAACATTTTCACATTAAAATGTCTTAAAACGACTAGACCTATGTTATATATTTTGTTGATTTGTGTGCATTATGTGGCAAGCCCAGCGCTGTTATCCCTGGTTGAAACAATCATACTAAAAATGACTTAATGAGCGTGTTGAACACCACATAACGTTAGCTACAGTAATGTTAGCTATATCTGTAGGTGACTCATCTAATGGTAATGATAAAGTCAAATTTTCAAAGGCCCATATTTTCTTTTGCACCAAACATCTTGTCTCAGAACCTTTATTTAGCCTATTGAGCGCATACTCTGTACACCCTTTGGTGAGATATCTTCTTTCAGGAACATCCTTGAGGTAGAACCAAGTCAGACTTAAAGAGCACCCTGTTTTATGAAGCATATTTCAATGATAACAAGTCTTTAATGAATGTTTTTGACATTTGGTAACCCTGACATCTGACATGGAATTGTCGGGGTTTCCAAAGGCCACAGTGACAAACATTTTTGAGACCGCAGGCTGTCCAAATGGGAACCCAGACCACCCTATTCAAAGGTATGCCAAATGTCAAAATATACCTAGGAATGGGTACGACAGCGTTCCCAGAACTGGACAATTGCAAATGGCAACAGTATTCACAAATGTTGACCCAAATGTTAAAAATGTCCCCTTTTGTCAATATATATTCCATGTGGACAATATTACCAATAATATTCTATAATGATCCCATTTGTCACGGCTGTCATGGCCCAAATGTACAAAAAAAAATATTGTCACCTCGCTTTCCCAAACGTCAGAGGAAGAGCTTCAAAAATGTTCACATATGGCATATATCCCACCTGGCATCCCATGTGAAGATTCAAATAAATATGTAAAAGTGTCAAACTGGTTGCCATTTGTCATGGTGGAACACAAACGCCCCCCTTTGGATCTGCTGGCCCAACGGTCCCAGGCACTGAAAGTGCAAGGAACCTATTGTTTTTGGAAGGATTATTATTATTATTATACTTTTGTAACGCATTTTTGAAGGGCTTAGGATGCTTGAAAACTCTTGAAAATTGGCACACAATCGCAAAGAAAAATCGCAAAGTTCTGCAGTGACTGGGCTCGGGCGTGGCCAGGGCGCTCCATAGTGCCCCCAAACGCACACCATGGTTGGGATAAAGTTGCTTTGATCTTCATGAGACGTTGCGCCACGTTGCATTTCCTGCGTAAATTTCAAATTTCTAAACACGTTTGAGTCCTTTAGGATGCTCAAAAACTCATGAAACTTTGCACCCATAGTCAAACTGGTAATCGATTTGATGTCACAATTGGGCTTGGGTGTGGCACATGCAAAATGGCTCGATAGCGCCACCTAATTACTTTTATCCTTCAAACGCATTTTTGACGCCCTTGATATACTCAAAAGCTCACCAAATTTGGCACACACATCTTTCCCCGTGAACCTTGCGAGAATATACAGCGATTGGGTTTGTGCGTATTTAGTGGGCTCCGTAGCGCCCCCTGTTGCGTGGCAGGCCTTAACCTTAAGACATGTGTGATGCTATATTGTGAAGCTTTTGAGTTTCCGTGGAATGCAGTTGCCATGGCGGGGTGGACAATTTGCATGTTTCGCAATTAAACAGGAAACCCTTTATGGAGGGCTTGGGATGATTGAAAACTCACGAAACTTTGCACGTGTCAGAAGTGGTGAGAATTTACATCTGACTGGTTTTGGACATGGGTGTGGCAAAATGGCTCGATAGCGCCCCCTACAAAATATCAAAATCAAAGCCCCGACCTTTAAATTTGACGTGGATGTATGAAATTTGGGAGGCAGACGTATCATCCCAAGACTTAAAAAAAGCATCTTGGAGCCATACTCTAAACCCAACAGGAAGTCAGCAATTTTGAATTTTCAGTACAACAAACTCCTAGAGAATAAATCAGATCATCTTTAAATTTGGGCAGTGCAATATAAAGACATTCACAATGAAAAGTTGTTAAAACTTTGATATTTTGTTGAACGGCGTGCCTGTGGTGTGGCGTCGAATTTCCATGTTCTGCCATGAAACAGGAAGTTGTTGTAACTCAAATGTACATTGTCCAATCTGCCCTAAACTTAACATGTTTGATAATAGTCCTGGCCTGAAGACATCTACGTGCTAATATTGAGTTCTAGTCATAGCGCCACCTACTGGCACCAGGAAGTAAGCTTTGTGTGACAAACATAATCCAATTTCCATGAAATTTACCTTGTGTGGTCCACACAACGCAACACAACACATACAACACATACAGCAACAGAATGCGTGTTTAGAGCGTGTTCTCTAGCACCAAATAGCGTAAACAGGAATTGATAGAAAATGTGCATAACGTCATGTCTGCCGACAGTCGCGAAAATCCACAGCCGCATCCATCGGAGTCCTACCATCACCCCAGACGTGCGGAAAGGTGTGAGGACCTGAGCCAGGGGTCCAGGGGTCGTACTTTGACGTACTCCTCCTAGAGATTTAATCAGATCCACATCAAATTTGGTCAGTTCATATGAGAGACATGCACGATGCTAAATTGCGAAGCTTTTGAGTTTTCGTTGAAGGGCGTGTCTGTGACGTGGCGTGGAATTTACGTGTTTTGCCGTCAAACAGAAGGTGGTTTATAAGTGGACTGTACATTGTCCAAGAGGCCCCAAACTTACCATGTTTCATGACCCCCCCAGCATGAAGGCATCTATATGATAATTTTCAGTCACAGTCATAGCGCCACATACTGGCAGCAGGAAATGACACGTTTTATAGTCTAACATGCTACTCCTAGTGGGTTGAGCAGAACAACCTCAAATTTGGGCAGTAAAGCCTTAAGATCTTGATGATGCTTTACAATGAATATTGTGAGTTTTCACTGAGGGGCGTGGCCATGGCGCAGCGGCGAATTTCGATGTTTCATCATGAAAAAAGAAACTGTTAACTCTGCTCCATATAATCAGATCTTTTTCAGATTTCACACGTTTGATGAGATTCCTGTCCTGAAGACATCTAGGGGTCAATATTAAATCAAAGTCATAGCGCCACCTAGTGACAACAGGAAGTTACAGGGCTTATACTTTTACATGCTACTCCTGGCAGGTTAACCAGATCTCTCAAATTTGGTCATAAAAGTCTTAAGACTTTGATGATGCTTCACGGTGAAGATTGTGAGTTTTCATCAAACAGCAGTGCCGTGACAATGCATTGTTCGCTATGAAACAGGAAGCAGTTTTTTTGAGGGGCAAGGGATGCTTGAAAACTCATGAAACCACACATGTCAGAAGGGATGTATTTTGTTGTCTGATATGGGTCTTGGACATGGGTGTGGCAACATGGCTCAATAGCGCCCCCTACAATATTTCAACGGAGTAGCCCTTGCTGTACGTTTCACGTAGACATACAAAATTTGGTAAGCATATGTATCATGTCCAGACTTAGAAAAAAGCCTCTTGGAGCCATAACCTACAATCAACAGGAAGTCAGTTATTTTCAATTAACTTTTTTTAAACAAATTTTTCGTACAATTTATGCCATTTCCAGGGGTCGTACTTTGACATACTCCTCCTAGAGGAGTTGGGGCTGAGATCCTACACACACACACACACACACTGTCCTCTTAAAATTTTTTGGGAGGACAGAGAAATCAGTGCAAACACTGATGACAGCAAAACATGATAGACAACTCTCAGCATAATTTATTTTCTTCTCATTCAACTGACAAGCTGTGAAAAACATTTGGCCGGTGCATTAAAGTGTTATAGTGTTAGGGAAAACCCTGATTACTTTATTTTTATGGTCGCTGAGATGAATGATCTATTTATAAAATGATTGTGTTTGCTGACCCCGTCACCGGCCCTCACAGCCCAAATCTTCCCGTTTCTCCTGGTTAACCTCTCTGTGCCTGGTGTCTGATTGTGAAGCGGCAGAAGCTGCACGCCCTGATGCGCGCAGATGTGCAAGGGCCCGTTCATCGCTGGCAAAAATAGTGATCTGACATGGGTTCGGAGCATGGGGGGTGAGAAAAAGAAATAGCGCCACTACAGTTTTCAAAACAAAAGCCCCCCCCTTTCACTTTCACCTAGATGCACCAAATTTGGTATGCATATGTATCATGTCCTGACTTAGAAAAAAGCCTCCTGGAGCCCTATCCTAAAGCCAACAGGAAGTCAGTTATTTTGAATACACTATTGTAGTTGTTCCAGTGTAACACACACACTACTACTGTCAACAGCTCTAGGTCTCTCATTGCATTACAAACACAAAGTCTCACTTGGAAAATGGCACTTTTTTCACCAGGAACTTATACTGTTTTTACAAGCTTTTGGTATGTCACAACACAAGATACACTCAAGTGTGTGTATATGTATTAGTTGCCAGTTTATTACTAATGCAGTCTAATTCAGTGTGTTAATCCTTTCTTTAATGTTATTTCAGGCAGTGGCAGTCCATGTATGTAGAACAGTCTTCAGTGATGTGGGGAAACTGAGAACCACGACAGTTAAAAGTTGATTGTATGGAGTTGTAAATAAAAGGGCCGAACGGCTCCTGCACTCAACCCAGCGTGCTGTGTATTTCTCTGTTGACGGGCCCGGGGTAGCGAGAGTTGCTACAAAAAGTATTTTCAGTGCTCTAAATAATTTACATGAAAACAGATCATGCCTACGTGAATTAGTACAAATACTAAAAGAAACATACTAAAAAACTTTCCAAATTTCACAGCTCTTTTGTCAGGCTACATCAACACTGGGAGTGATCCTTATAGAAAGCAAATTAAAGAAGAAAATATTTACATGTCAGTTAACTATGGTCGGATCGCCTAGAAATTAAATACATAGTATGCTATATCAAGCTAGATTCAAGAATTGCACAATTACAGTGGGCGAGTCACTTCACTGGTCACTTTATGGGATTAAAAATGTTGTTCTGTTATTTTGGTTTCCTCTTGTCATACTGTAATCAATCCTCTTGTAATACTTTAATGGAGGACATCATCTGGACTTTTTATATAAAACTTATGGCTTTGCTACTTGCATTATATATACACAATTTATATTTCCATTTCATTGGTTATGAATAAAGTGCTTTATTTTTTCGTCAGTTTTGGTAATTTTAAAATTTAGTAGTAAGGGTCCTGTGGTTTTAGAGAAATATATCATGTTCTTTCACAAATGTATTATAAAAACGTATTTGATTTCATGCATGTAGAAGGGTCGAAAAACCTGGTCCATTTAAAATCCTGACTAAGAAAATGTGAAGGAGTTTAGGCTAGTAATTCTTTACTACAGGTTTTCTTGGGTGTATTGTGGTTTTGTTAATGTCTCATCCTGTATACACTTACTAACATTCCATCCGATAAAAGATGCCATGTATTTTGTCTTTTTCTATTTGTGTATTGTATATTTGTATCTGTATATTGTCGCTTGTAATGTTTCTGTTTTTGTTACTTGCCTAGGGACTATGGATGTAGATTAGCATTCTTGCTAATGTTTACATCTTGTATTTTTATTCTGATGTTCATTAACGTGCTCTGTCCCTATCAAAAAATAAATAAATAAATAAATGAAACATTTCAATTATTTTAAAAACTTAACTAACTTACTGAGTTGCCTCTCTGAGACAGACACACAAAAATTAAAAAAGAAAAACTAAATTAAAAAATTGCAATTTTCAATTTGTGGCTTCCTTTCAAGTAAATGCTGTTTGTGTATGTGAGTTGACTGAATGCTGAGTTGATCCTTTCCCAACACACAGAGATCCTAATCATGCATTGACAACATGCTCATCCTCTGTTTGGATGGCCTTCTGTTAGAAAAATAACATAATTGTGATGTAAGGAATCATATAACCACATAGATGAAACTACAGCCATGCTGTATCATGCACTAATGCAGTAAGTGAGATGTGGCATTTCAGGAGATCAAACATGCACAGTCAGATGCACTGACACATCATATCTACTGTCACACATCAGGAATGGAGTTGTTTTCAACATTACTCTCTAGCATCATGAATTTCTTCCCCTCCTTCCTCTTTCTCATATATATTCCTCCGATTAGCAAACTGCAATAGAAACATGTCAACACAAGGTGGCAGCCTCAAACCAGTCCATATGTCTATGTGTATATGTGTATGTCTGTGTGCAGGTATAGATAGTATGTATAGGTGTAAATGTGTAATTTAAAAGTGTAATTTTGTTTTTTTGCCTGACGACTCTGGATGATGAGGAGTGTGGACTATGTTGTTTGTTGTAGGATTTTTCAGTACCTTGCTCTTGTTCTTGTGATGTTGTCTGAATCGCAGAAGCTCTTTATGTTGCCTCGACACAAAGTTGACGGCAGCGTACTCCAACAGGGCAGAGAAGACAAAGAGAAGGCACACTGCCATCCAGATGTCTATGGCCTTGACATAAGAGACCTGTAAATACACACACACACACACACACACACACACACACCAGAGGTGTCTTGTAAACTTGGTATAGATGATCCTGCAATGCAAATGAGAGTTTGCCTCAAGGTATATGATTTTGTTTTTCATATGAGATACTGCTGACCACTAGTGAACTTTAGCATTCAGCCATGCTAGAAGCGGGCTTTAGGGATGGCAATGCTGGTCAGACGGTTGGTCAGTCCACTTTTGACATTTTTGGTTTTGTGTGAAATAACTCTACATCTTCAAGATAGTCGGTCTGTTAGTTACCTTGCATCTTAGACTCTGTAGCAATCAACCAGTGGGATCCAATATTTTTTATGACTGTAGTGAAAACTGTTTACTGTAAGTCTCAACCTGGTTGACCTTGTCTCTCACAATAGTAAGTCAATAATATTTCTTCTTCTAATGTATGTACCAGTTCACATTTTCCTACAATCATTACAGACATTATTTTAGGGTTCTTCTCACACACACCCATGGCTTTGCCACTGATGCTTGTGGTGTCAAAATGACGTATCCTAATGACTTATTCAGACGTGTAACATACTGGAGTGCAAAGTTAAGTTGAGCACTGGAAACATGAGAAACCTCCTATGCTCTAAACACACGCACACGTGCGCACACACACACACAGCCTCAGTCATGTTGTTGAGGTGTATGTGTACAGTATGTGTGAGAGAGATCGTGTGCTAATAAGGGTTATGTAACAAAGGGCTCCATGTCTGATTTTTTTTCTCATGCATACAAGATACCAAAACAAGACTAAGGAACTCTTTCTCTGACACACTCTAGCAGATGCATGATGTGTGTAATAAACACATACTTGTGCTTGCTCATGCAAAACATCCACCAATAAAAATGGAGGAAATAAAGAGGCACTTAGGGTCTCTGGAGAGAGAATACATCAACTCTGCCACACACACACACACACACACACACACACACACACACGCTTTGTCCACCTCCTGTCCCAGTCAATTACCTATATACTGTATGTATAAATAAAGTATGTCTTCCTAAATATGCTGCTGCACCAAAGGCCTGGGAGTTTAACCCTTTGAACCGGATGGACACAATCTGTCTGTGCATCCATGGTTACAGTACAAACAGGACCTGCTAGCAGCTAATGCAGCATGATTTTCAGAGGTGAAGTTTCACCCAAATGTAAACAATACTAAAAAACAAACAAACAAAAACGGGGCTCAGGTGTAGCCCACTGCAAATTGACTCCATATCCAGTGGCGAATGGTCATTGGGGGCAGGTTGTCATCAAAAAGAACTGTGCAAACAAATGATGTTATTATTAATTCTCAAAGAGTATCTGCAATGATTTATTATCTATGAATATAGCATATTTCTAAATTGCATTTGTGTTAGGATTTTAGTTCATGTTTATTGGTCCCTGCCTTGCTGCTTCAGACTGTGTTCTCCCGTTTCATGTCCGCAGTAGGCCACGGTGGCGTGAATGCAGAGCTAGTCTAGCTACTCTCTCACAATTCAATGTGTATTGTATGTGGGAATATATGAATATGCATGCTCAGAGTGTTAGAGTATTCAATGTACATCACACAAATTTGATGACAAGTGGGGCTGACAGCCCATAGCCCCACTACAGCATCATTTCATATTTCATATTATCAGAGTTGATTGGCTATCTGTCTTGTCTGGCACCAACACTAGTTTAGGATTTACAGCGGCAAGAAGAGGGCAGACTTTCTTAGCTAATGCCAGCTAACTTGAGAAAATGAACGAAGGCGATTACACACTGGAGCACAGGTTTGAAACCCTTAATTTGGAGGAGAAATTGGAATTAAAGTGCCTTGGTGCCCACCAGCCACGGGATATTGTCATAACTCAAACTGCTGGTAAAATTAACTGCAGGTTTAATGTGGAGTGGTTTTCAAAGAAATAAGTCTAACGGATAGCATACAAAAGGAGGCACTCTTCTGTTTTCCATGTCTGCTATTTGGAGAAGATGGTACTTTCTGAGAGGATTGCAAAACGTGAGCAGCAGGAGTCACCTGGACAATGCTATGAAATTGGTCTTACTAGGAAGGGTAAAAGTTGCTGCCCAAATTGACAGTGCATACAGGCGCTCCACTGAGCAGCATAACAAGCAGGCTCGGTTGGATCATAACATGTATTAAACTGTGTGGAAAATGTGAAATAGCACTTTTCCACCTTGAAGAGGATAAAAACCTTCAGTGGGACAGCAGCGACTCAACGCATTGGACATGCTGTCTATTTATTGAAAGCCAGCTGAATCAGCACCTACATGACTTCATCCCCAAAGTCATCAAGTAGTTTGCCCAGAGGAAGAACTGCCATGCCGCCTTTCTCTTCAAGTGAGCCCTCAGCTTTGGTGAGTGAAAACATATTTCATCATCCTGCCTTTGTGGTGCTGGTCCGTGCATTGGCCATACTGTTGTGCTCAATCAATCAATTTACATATACAAACTGTCCATATTGACATTACACTTCCTGCTTACATCACCATGTAGGTACAACTGGAATTCCACAGATGAATTTGTTCATTGTGTGACTTAAACTGAACTTTAACTTTGAAACATAAGCCATTACGTAAACAGTCGCACCTCTCACCAGTTACTTCCTGTAACTGTAACTGTAACCTGATATCCCCTGGACTACGCCCCTGACCAGGTCAAGAAAACCTCAGCTCCCCTATTGTTCTCTCGCTTAATGAAGTTTTATAACTAGGTTCGGGAACAAAGACCACGCCTTGAACACATCCCATTTCCGCATAAAAGTATTTAAGCACACCTTATCTATTCCCTTCCCCTTTGACTCAGTTTTCACATGACCTGTGAAAGACTAGTAGCCAACAAACTTACCTTAAACCATCGGCCAGGAGCTCCTTCTCAACCCTTCAGTTAGCGAGCTGTTTGAAGAAGATCAGCAGACTTCCGAAGTCTCGGAAGTCTGCTCAATCTCCTAACTTCCAACCTCATTAGCTACCTCGATTGCGATCAGCAATTCACATTCCCTGGCGCTCTCGGCTTTCATCCGACAACTCCAGTGTTATTGGGCCTTCGCCTACCAGCAGCTCCAGAGGAAGATCCTGTCTTTGGCATTCGAGGGACGTTGTACCTTCCAGACGCGGCTCTCCGACCTGCTGGAGATCCAGGCTTCCGAACAACGAGCGCAGCCACCTCCAAGCATATCCGAGTGGACAGTTGCTTACCTCAAGCACGCGCTCAGTCAGCGAAACATCGCGTTACATCCCTATGTGGAACTGTATTGTGCTGCTGTGTGTTCTCTTTCCTCCTGCTCTCTCCCTCCCGCTCGCCCCCCTCCCCCTTCAACCCAACCGGTTGAGGCAGATGACTGCCCACCTAGAGCCTGGTTCTGCTCGAGGTTTCTACCTGTTAAAAGGGAGTTTTTCCTTGCCACTGTCGCATAGTGCTTGCTCATGGTGGGAACTGTTGGGTCTCTGTAAATATAAAGAGTCGGTCTAGACTTGCTCTACTCGAAAAAGTGCCCTGAGATAACTTTGATATGATATGGCGCTATATAAATAAAACTGAATTGAATTGAATTGAACTGGGTGAAAGGCAGGGTAAACTCCCAGACAGCTCGCTAGACTATCACAGGGCTGACAAATACAGACAGACAACCATTCACACTCACATTCACGCCTATTGGCAGTTTAGAGTCTCTAATTCACCTAACCTGCATGTGTTGGGACTGTGGGAGGTAAGTGGGGCACCTAAAGGAAGCTCACACAGATACATAAATAAATAAGATAAAATGAACAAACACAGACCTTAGGCAGTGAAGTTCTGGAGCCTGAGCTCTGTGTTGTCATTGTGAGGACAGTGGTGATGCCCAGTGCCACTCTGGCTGGGGCAGCATCCATGTTGATCCAGAAGGAGACCCAGGACAGAATGACAATGAGCAGAGAGGGGATGTACATCTGTATCAGGTAGTAGCCCATCTGACGCTCCAGGTGGAACCGCACCTCAATACAAGTAAATTTACCTGCAAGAAAGAGACACGCTAAAATAAAATTCACTTATTTATAATTACATGATACATTTCTTAAGCATAATAGTCAGCGACAAAGATGGGGCACCGTTATGATCTTACAAGGCATGCTGTATTTACCTATGCTTCACTCCAAGCTTTCACCCCACTGCCTGAATTTGGATTTTCTGGATCTATTAACTAACAAGATGGCAGCAGGCATTCACTTTATGCTATTGATTATGTCACAGACAGGGACGTGGCTATAAAATTTGATCTTGACTTGCAGTCAGCTCATTATGCGGCCCAAAATCTATAAATATCTATAATCCCTGTCCTTCTCTGAGCCTCCTGAATCATTCAGTGTCCCCACCCCCCATTCAGCATTCCAGGTCAAAGACACCACATCCATGTTTGTCTACTGTCTATTGTCAGATACCATTTAATGACAAGACAAAAGCAGTCTGGATGTCAGTCAGTTTCTCCCTCTGATTTTCATTCCTTTTCACCCCGTGTGCATGTTACATGTCGTGATGCTTACTGCAGTGTGTGTGCGTGTGTTACCTGTGTTGTAGTGCTTGGTGCAGTATCTGAGGTCTGATTCATCTTTGAGGATGAACTGTGGGAGCGTAAGGCCTTCGGCCACTTGGACCGGCCCATTCTCCTGCCACTCAAAGATTAGGTCGTTCATGGTGTAACCAACTGAAAAAAATCAAACCAGAGGGAAATTTAATAATCAGCAATTAATAAAACATTATGCAACATAAAGGTCAGCGAGTAGAAATCTTTGAAGTGATAGATATGTTTAACAGAGGCTTCATGATTCTCTGACATTTTGAATTCTGGCAGTTATTATTTAGCAGCAAGTAGTCTCACTGAGGGCTTAGTGCTATTGGGTCATTCAACTTTGAAGTTGAATGACTCTCTCTTGAAGTACTCTTTTAGTCAAATATCTCAGGATAGCATATGTGTTCTTGCCCCCAACCCGCCTGTGTTTGTAATGGCTGGATATTCAGATACTTTATGACATCCCCTGATGCCTATATTTAAAAAAACAAACACTTTTCAAACAGTCTTGATTTTGACCAACCCACCATTTTATGGTAGAGTACCAACTTCGTCTCAAAAAAAAAAAAAAAAAACATTCTTGGTATATTATTTGAGGAATAAAAGAAGCAAGAACATGTCAAAAGCAAAATCAGCTTTATTTTCAGCAAATTTAGGCTGTCATGTTTACACCATCTGCATAATAAAGCAGCAGGTCAGTAGCCAGCAGTGGAAGTATTCAGATCCTTTACTTTAGCAAAAGTAGCAACTCCACACAATAAAACTACTCCATTACAAGCAAAAGTTCTGCCTTCAAAATCTTATTTAAGTAACAGTACATAAGTAGTATGACTAAAATGTATGTAAAGTATCGAAAATAAAAGTACTCATTATGTAGGAGAATGAGTTAGAGTTAAATTATCATTATATTATTGAATTTTATTACTGATGCATTAACATGCATCACGTTTTATATGTAACATTTAATCTGTAAACTACCTAACTGTCTGACTTGAAATGAAGTGGAGAAGTATAAAGTAGCATTAAATGGAAAAACTCAAGATAAGTACAGTTACAACAAAACTGTATTTAAGTTCAGAACTTAAAGTAAATGAAGCTCAGCTAAATTCAATCAGGAAGACTATCTTTATGCCTCATTCATTCACATCCCTCTCTCTCTCCCTCTTCCTGCTTTCTTTATCAACGGATTATGAGCGTTTAATCTCTCACTTATCCAACCAGATTTCGCCACATTCTCCATCAGCCAATCATATTGTTGCTATCAAACTTTAAATCTGTTCTCCTCTTGCTTTCAGTGAGGAATCACTGCGAATGTCAAACGTTCACATTACTTTTTTCATTTTATTGTTGGTAGTAGCAAGCTATGTCTGCTTCCTCAGTCAGGAGAAACGTCTCTTCTCCACTTGTTCTCTTGCTCACCACCTCATCCACTACTCACAGGACACTCCACTGCAGACATCACTCTGATCACACCATGCAGTCTCTGGTAAATTCAATCCAAGCTTGACGCACACCTCAGTCCTTGGAAATGCTTCAGCCCTGCCTCATCATCAACGTCCCTCACTGCCAGGCCTCATGTGCAGCCTGCCTCTGCGTCAACAGCGCTTCACATCCAAGCTGCTCATCACTCACTGGCCTCTACCGCCAACATCCTCAAGCAGCAAAATATCTGCTCGTCTCAGGTCAAATCATCCACGGGGGGAACGTCAGCTGCGGTCATATCGTGCGGGACTGTCCACCGGCAAGTTGCAACTGGTAGCTTCCACATCTACCGTGACGTGATCTGCTCTGTCTGTTCAGAGAGAAGCCGTTTTCTCTCTATTCCCAATCAATCCCTCTAAACTAGTCTTTTTTGGCCACGAATACTGCCATACTTGTCAGAGGTTCCCAAGCATTTCCTGCACCACCTGCAGGAATCAGGATTCACCACAGCGCTGTTTAGCCTCCATCCTCCAAGGCCTCATCTCTGGTCATCACTCACATAACTCCATCTGGATCCCTTCACCGCAAAGAACCAACCCGGTTCAAAATATAATGCAACATCTCTCCTCACCCCTAATTGAGCATAGCGTTAGTTCAGACAGGCCACGAAGTCAAGCTCAGCTCACAATACCATCTACATCAGCTGAGAATAGCTGATCTTAAAGCCAACCCGCATCAGCTGATGGCTCAGCTGACTCCCTTCTATGCATCCATTGGCAAATTTCATACAGGGTGCCTTATTAAATTGCTTTAGCCTGCCTACCCATGCTGCTTCCTCTGCAAGCCGCTTTGCAACCCACCTCCACCCCATCTCCTCCTTTTCATGCTATGTCTGACTTAATCAATTTTTGTTGTCATTGATGCCTGCTCTGTTCTGTACCCTGGGGTGGTCTTTGCTGCTGCTCTCCCTGTCTTAGGCTTTCCACATATGCACGTGGAAGGGCAGGGAGCTCCCACAACAGAGCCATGCCGCCAAATATAACTACTGCAGATGAAAATAAAGTTTTCTTTGACTAAAGTGGTCCTGCCTGAAATGTTCCCATCGTTCTGTCTTCTCACCCGGGTTCAGTGTTTATAGACACCTTTCTCATGCATTTCGGGTCAGGCTGCATATTTATCACAGTTTTAAGTTGCAAGGTGATTTGTCAAACTAAACTCTTTTCTTTCCCAGCGTCTATGTGGAAACTTTTACCGTAATCCATAAATCCTATAATACAACACGCATGAGGAACAATTATTGTAAATTCTCTAATAGCGTCCAGGTTTGATTTACTTCAACACAAGGCGTGAGGAACAATTACCGTAAATTATATAATAGCAGCCTTGTTTTGATGTACCTCAACACAAGGCATGAGGAACAATTACCATAAATTAGTGGCCAGGTCTTGATTTACCCAACTACAAGGTAACAGGCATTTATTTTAAGGAACACGGGCCTGTAATTCTAAATTCCTCTGTCTGGTAAGGGTATTTGCTCATATTTAGCATGAAACCTATTGTTTCCTTATTTCTCCAGTTTGCCTTGTTAAGTCTGTACCACATTAGGCTATTATACAAACCTCACTTGCTGTATCAGTTCTACTTAACAGAATAGGTCTATAAGAATTTAGATAGTAGGCTAATCCAGACCATAGACTATATATAAAGATGGACAACGTGTCTCCACTTCCTCCTACTGTACAAAAATGAATGCCAAAATATCCCAGATACTGGAGCTGCCATCTTGCTCTGGTGACGTCATTTGGAGCCAGAGTCTGTGCAGTAGTGATCTGCGGAGGAGCTGCGGTATCAAGTTCCCGCCTATACACCCGCCTGAACCAATTGCGAGCACACTCACAGTTGTCAATCATGACGTGACACCCCGTTTTTATAGCATCAAATAACTAATTAAAACCAACAAATAGACAGAAAAAAACAAACAGAAAAACGAACACTTGAACAAACATCAGTGTGATAAGAACTACCTAAAATGACAGAAACCATATTTGGGAAAAAATTATTTTACATGTACTTTGACTTTTCAGTTTGACCCATGTCCCATCCGCTAACATGGAGGGGGCGGGGTTTATGACCTATACTGCAGCCAGCCACCAGAGGGCGATCGAGATGTTTTGGCTTTTGGGGGGCTGTCATGTCGTCCATCTTTATATACAGTCTATGATCCAGACCTACTAAGTGTGGGTAGCATTCATATATTGTCTAATTTATTGATAAGTAATGGAAGTACTTTATGCCAGGTTGGATGTACTACTATGACTTGCACCAGGAGTTTATCATTGGTTTTCTCCCAGCACATTCGGGTCAGCCTTCATTTGAGATCCAGCTTTTATTTACCACAGCTTTATTTGAGAATAGGTAGTCAACACACACACACCAGGAGCCCTAGGTATCTCACTCGAGTCCTCACAGCTATCTGACATAACGTAGTCCTCTCCTCTGCTGGAAACATCAAATAAGTCATCAACAGTCAAGGTCTTTGCGGCCTCATCACGCTAGTCATGGTCATCTGACCTCAACAAGCAGTTCTTGGTCATTGCTGACTTCATCACTACACATCACAATCACAAACAACAGTTGCAACAGTTGGCATAACCTTCTCTATGAGCTGGTGTTTCTTCTGACACGGAGTCTAATGGACATCGTCCATCTGTGGGTTTTTGGGGGAAACCACGGCATTTCTCCCTAGTCACTACAGACAATGTCTCAAGCATCTAAATGTGAAGGAGCTTCCTTCATAAACATGGCTTGCACAGATTCTCTGATACATAATGCACTACAATTTCATTGCTTCAACTAATTGCTCATATCATTGTATTCAGGTAAGAATCAGAATCAGAATCAGCTTCAGTGGCCAGGTGTGTGTACACATACAGGAATTTGACTCCGGTTTTTTGTTGCTCTCAATGTACATACACAGAAATAGACATACATACAGCTAAAGATTAGGACAACAAGCTCGACAAGGTAAACATAAACATTAAAACTACTATGTACAGATATAAATATAAATATATATATATATATAAGTGTGTGTATATATATATATATATATATATATATATATATATATATATATATATATATAGACAGACAACAGCAACAATGACATTTGTAGACAGTATGACAATAGTGCAATGGTGCAGAGTGCAAAGGGAGCCGGAATAAATATGAATATAAATAAGATTAATGTAACAGGTTGCTTTATATACATGAGGTAGGTGTATATGACACTATATACAGTATGCACAGCGTGCATAGATTTGTGATTGTCTGATGATATTTACATGTTTAATAACTGTGTATTTAAGCAATGGGAAAATATAATTTACAGGTACAGTGGAAGTTTGTCACAGGGATATTGCACAGGGATTGTTCCTGACTGATGTTAACTGATGTTAACTGTTCATCAGAGTGATGGCGTGTGGGTAGAAACTGTTCTTGTGTCTGATTGTTTTGGCGTACAGTGTTCTGTAGCATCTACCAGAGGGAAGAAGTTGGAACAGGATGTGTCCAGGGTGTGATGGATCTGCAGTGATGGTTCCTGCCCATTTCCTGACTCTGGAGATGTATAAGTCCTGAATGGAGGGCAGGTTGGCACCAGTGATTCTTTCTGCAGCCCTGACTGTCCGTTGTAGTCTGTTCCTGTCATGTTTGGTGGCCGATCCAAACCACACAGTGATGGATGAAAAGAGAACAGACTGGATGATAGCGGTGTAGAAATGGACCAGCAGCTCCTGAGGTAGGTTGAACTTCCTGAGTTGGCGCAGGAAGTACATCCTCTGCTGGGCCTTCTTGATGATGGAGTCGGTGTTGGATGTCCACTTTAGGTCCTGGGAAATTGTGGATCCCAGAAACCTGAAGGTTTCCACAGCAGACACAGTGCTGTTCAGTATGGCGATGGGGGGCAGTGTTGTGGGGCTCTTCCTGAAGTCCACTGTCATCTCCACAGTTTTGAGCGTGTTTAGCTCCAGGTTGTTCTGACAGCACCAGAGGGCCAAATATTCAACCTCCCATCTGTATGCAGACTCGTCACCGTCCTGGATGAGGCCGATGACCATTGTGTCATCTGCAAATTTCAGGAGTTTAACAGATGGGTCTCCTGAGGTGCAGTCATTTGTGTAGAGGGAGAAGAGCAGTGGGGAGAGCACACACCCCTGGGGGGCCCCAGTGCTGATTGTCCGGGTGCTGGATGTGATGTTCCCTAGCCTCATCTGCTGCCTCCTGTCTGTCAGGAAGTTTGTGATCCACTGACAGGTGGGGGGCTGGCACAGTGAGCTGGGTGAGTTTGGTGTGAAGGATGTCTGGGATGATGGTGTTGAACGCCAAGCTGAAGTCCACAAACAGGATCCTTGTGTAAGTCCCTGGAGAGTCAAGGTGTTGCAGGATGTAATGCCGTCCCATGGTGACTGCATCATCCACTGACCTGTTTGCCCGGTAGGCAAACTGCAGGGGGTCCAGCAGGGGGCCTGTGATGTCCTTCAGGTGGGCCAACACCAGTCTTTCGAAGGACTTCATGACTACAGACGTCAGGGTGACGGGCCTGTAGTGATTTAGTCCTGTGATGGAGGGCTTTTTGTGGACCGGGATGATTGTGGAGCGTTTGAAGCAGGAGGGAACTTCACACAGCTCCAATGATCTGTTGAAGATCTGCGTGAAGATGGGGGCCAGCTGGTCAGCACAGACTTTCAGACAGGAGGGTGAGACGCCGTCTGAACCTGGTGCCTTCCTGATCTTCTGTCTGTGAAAGAGCCGACACACATCCTCTTCACAGATCCTGAGTGCAGGTGGTTGGGGTAAGTGGGGAGGGGTGAGGGGGTGGCAAGGGGTGTAGGTGGTTGTTTGATGTCGGGTGAGGGGTGTGAGTGTGGGCTTGTCAAACCTACAGTAGAACACATTCAGGTCATCAGCCAGTTGGTGATTCTCCACAGTGTGGGGGGATGGTCTCCTGTAGTTGGTGATGTCCTTAAGGCCTCTCCACACTGATGCCGGGTCAGTGGCTGTTTTCAGCTTTTCAGTGTAGCTCCTCTTTGCTACTCAGATCTCCTTGGTCAGTGTATTTCTGGCCTGGTTGTACAGGATCCTGTCCCCACTTCTGTAGGCCTCCTCCTTGGCCTGACAAAGCTGCCTGAGTTTTACTGTAATCCAGGGTTAATTGTTGTTGTGTGTTGTATGTGCAGACGGTTTTAGTTAGCACACACAAAAACTCACAAAAACTGATGTAAGATATCACAGTGTCAGAGAGTTCATCCAAGTCTGTAGCTGCAGCCTCAAAAACACTCCAATCAGTGCAGTCAAAGCAGGATTGTAATTCTGTAATTTTGGAAGTTCATGGCTGAGGTTTGCTCTGTTAAAATCCCAAAGAACAATGAGCAGGGAGTCTGGATGGTTTTGCTCTACATTAGTTATCTGGTCAGCCAGGTGTTGTAACGCTTCACTAACACAGGCCTGAGGTGGGATGTAAAGACCGACCAGAATAAACAAGGAGAACTCCCGCGGTGAATAAAAGGGTTTACAGTTTATGAACAAGGTCTCCAAGTGAGGACTGCATGATTTCCTTAAAACTGTGACATCTGTACACCAACCTTCTACTCCTGTTAAATTAAAGAACACCTTTAAAGCTAATTGATTTAAGTTGCATTAAATGTCAACGTATACACTAGTGGAACAACATCACACCTATGAGCCCTTATGTCCAAACCAACAATAAGTTCCATTTTAAATCAGTGTTCTGCTACAGTACCCGGAGCTCTTTCACCAGAGAAGAGCTCATGAACATCAGGGATACAACTTCTGCAGACTTATTTCCAACTTTCCTTGCCCCATCCATGGAATTACTGGATATTCTGGTCAAAGGTGCCCTCACCTTTGTCCATGCAGCAAAATGCCGGAGGAGAGGGAAACGTGCCGGTGCGTTCATGCGTCTTCGCCGGCACGGACTTCGAACACCACTACTGGCAATATTTCTCTCCAATGTGCGTTCACTGCAATAAACTGGATGAACTTCAGCTACTGGTGGGGAAAACAGAGATGTTTCTTCATCTTCCGTTTTGTGTTTCACAGAGACGTGGCTGTGTGGATCGGTACCAGACTCTGCACTGCAGCTGGCAGGATTCCAACTTTTCAGAGCGGATCGCGACACAGAACTCTCAGGCAAAACTAAAGGTGGAGGTATCTGTTTTTACACTAACAGTGGCTGGTGTAACGATGTGTCAGTGATTCAACAGTACTGTTCTCCTGAACTGGAATTATTCTTCATCAACTGTAAACCCTTCTACTCCCCCCGTGAGTTCATTTCATTCATTCTGGTCGGTGTTTATATTCCACCGCAGGCCAACATGCAGGAGGCACAGCGCATGCTCGCCGACCAGATACTGTGTGTGGAGCGGACAAACCCGGACTCCTTAGTTATTGTCCTCGGCGACTTTAACAAAGGTAATCTCACCCACAAACTCACAAAATACAGTTTATTAAATGTCCAACCAGAGAGGAGAATGTTCACTGTTACACTACAGTCAGCAGTGCCTATCACACCGTCCCCCGCGCTGCACTGGGACACTGACCACGTCATGGTCCACCTGATTCCTACATACAGGTAGAAATTAAAGCTTTCTAAACCTGTTGTGAGGACATCAAAGCAGTGGACCAGTAAAGCCATGGAGGATCTTCATGCGTGCCTGGACTGTATTGACTGGGATGTTTTCAGGACTACTGCCAACAGAGTTCACAGAGGCTGTAACGTCATACATCAGCTTCTGTGAGGACTGCTGTGTACCATCACGCACCAGGGTGAGTTATAACAATGACAAACCCTGGTTCACAGCTAAGCTCAGACAGCTAAGTTTGGAAAAGGAAGAAGTGTTCAGGAGTGGGGACAGGGCCAGGTTTAAAGAGTCAAAGTACTGGTTTAGCAAGGCGGTGAGAGAAGCTAAACGACTGTACTCTGAGAAACTCCAACACCAGTTCTCAGCCAACGACTCTGCTTCTGTCCGGAGGGGGTTCTGGCAGATTACCAGCTACAAACCTAAAGCCCCCCACTCCAATAACGACTTGATCCAGCCTTGATTAGAAGTATAAAATCTTAAAAAGAACCATACCAATCAATATGATACATGAGGAAAACACTTTTTTGGTCACGATGGTCAATGTTTGTTGTGTGTCCAACTACAGTTTAAGAATACATTGTGTGCTGATGCTGCTTGCCACTTCTCCTTCTTTATACATTTTAGAACTGCATTTGACCCAGTCTTGCATGAACAATAAAGTATGTACAATGACATTTTTCATAAATGTGTTGTTCCTGACTGTTTTCTTGTCATCAACACTTTGATAGCCAAATGAAGTATGGAAACCAAATGTTGTGCACACAGGGTAAGGTTTTATGGTAGTGGTGTAAGTCAGATGTTGATGATGATGTCAACTACTTACAATAGTGCAAACTATGTGTGCAAATCAGTGGTGGACAGTAACAAAGTGCATGTAATCAAGTACTGTGATTAAGTACAATTTTCAAGTATCTGGGTCCGGTTGCACAAAACACCTTATGTTAAGATTTTCCTTGAAGTCTGAGTTAAGGTTTAAAAATAAAATAAAATAAAATTGGTCTTCTCCTTAAGGTTTTCTTAAAATGTTAACTAAATATTTCCTTAATTTTCAACTATAGCAGATAGCTTTAATTAGCTGTAGTTATTTGGCAATAGAAATAATATCAGTACGATAATGGTACTCTTATATTGCTTTAAAATGTGCAAACACATTAATATGCAAATGTCCTTTAAAAGTTCTGTCATAGACTAGTCAGTAGTCTTTGTTTTAGAACTAGGGAGTGAGGACATTTTTGCAAAGTAAGGACATTTTTGCTGGTCCTCACATTGGGGTGGAACTTCAAAGGGCTGTTTGAGGGTTAAGACTTGGATTTAGATTAAGTTTAGAACTAGGTTTAGGTTCAGGTTAGGTTAATGGTTGAGGTTAGACATATAGTTGTGTTGGTTAAGGTTAGATTAAGGGCCTAGGGAATGCATTATGTCAATAAGGGTCCTCGCAAGTATAGAACTACAAACCTGTGTGTGTGTGTGTGTGTGTGTACTTACAGCTCTCCAACTGCATGATACAGGTCTGAACATCCATAGGGAAGTTTTTTAGATCCATAGGACATGAGAGAGTTAATGTTAGTCTGAAAGTGAAGAGAGGAGAGAACATGTAAGAAGTGATACAAAGGCAGTGACAGCGTTTGAAGTTATCCATAAATGCTGTACACATGTACAGTATCAAAATGCTCTTATCTGTGCTTATTTTATATTAATGTGGCACTAAGTGGGATATGTATGAAGCTCCAAAACAGACACAAAGCCTCTCTGCAATATCAATATAATAAGATGCAACAGCTGCCATTGTTACTCAGAAACCAAAACAATGTTTTTAATTATCTAAATATATGAATTATTTTTAAATTCAATTCAAGTCTAGTCTTGGATGATTAGTTTACTCCACATTATTTTGGGTTTTATTCTTCAGTGTGCATTATGTTGGGAGAAAGTAGGCTGTTAGTTCATGCACTGTGAATCAAAAAAGAATTATATCAGCAGATATTGTAAAATTACAAAACAATATTGTGTTTGAAGACAAGTACAAATACGTTCTTCATTCAGTGAGGTCCCCCATACACAGACAAATCCTACTGGTGAACCATCATACAGAACTACTTATGATGATGTATTCGCACTACAGATAATGTATTCCTCCAAATCCCTTCTTGTTTCCAACTGTACTCTGGGTGCACTATACATCTCTAGCCATGAAAATGCTAAAAATGCCACACCATGTGTTCACATTACGCACTGCTCCTTGATCCCTGAATACAGGGCCCTATAACTTCTCAGTTTGGTCAAATTCAAGAGAATAAAATTATGTTAAAACCTATTTGTCACCTACTTGTGACTTGCGAAACAGTAATTTCTTATCTTTGGACTGTATTCACTCTATGACTGACCACATTTTTGTCACACAGTATTGGTCTTTAGCAGCTTGAACACTATTAAACACAATTCCCCCCATCTTTGTCACCCACCAGCTAAACACCACTTACCGTATAGAGTACAAAACATTCCCATTCTTAAATATCCTGAGCAGTTTGTTGTCTGTAGTGACTTCGTGAAAGTGGGCCCCCTTCTCATTGGCAAAGAACAGATCTGGTTTCCATATGGAGTCTAACATAGAGGGGTCCAAGTCCAGAGAGTCATCTGGGTATTCAGCATAGGCGAGCCTGGGATCATTCCACTGCTGACGGAGGAAGATATTCACACGGTAGTCCTACAGACACAGAGAAAAATATGAATACATCACACAGAGAATTTATAGGAACACTTTTATGGAACCTGAAGTAACTGGGTGATTCCCCATAACAAATTTGCATCATGAGCCAAGTTTGGCTCAGTCCAAGCATCAACCATATTCTACATGCATACACGTTCCCACTGGATTTTTGATTTCTGCACGCACAGGCGCACCTTCCACCTCATTTGTAAGCAGCTGCAGTTTTGTCATTACCATTAGCATACACAGCGCACAGACATGGTGGGGGCATGGGCACTTTACTGTAAGTGACTATAGTGCTGTAGCAGTTTCTCCCAAGCCATTGCTTATTTGCCTCAGGTAAGCAAATCATAGTCTAGATTGTCCCTGAGGTTTCTGGTGGTTTCTAATCCATGGGTGTACCTTAATAATGGTATTTACAGGAACAGTGCAGAAAATGTCGTCTTTTGGCACACATTTTCTTAATCACTTCTGGCCAAAAACACTGATGTCCAAACCTATTAAAACCATTACATCATTTCACCACAGTGACTGCCTAACTCCTCTATCTAGTTTAAACGCTATTAAACAAAACATCTGGAGTCATATTTGATCACAGCACCATATTTAACAGCAGTTCAATCAACAGGAATCTAATCTAATCTAATTATCCTTCCCAGCTGCTTTAACCTGTTAAATGAGGGTTATCTATGTGAGAATTAAAAACAAAAAGAGGAGATAAGCTTGGCTTAGTTACGGGGAGGGGGATGGCTATGCATAACTCAGGAATGTTAAGGAAAGTTTCTGTGCTGACGGCTGACGTGCTGACGTGCTGAGGTGAACGTATTGTCTCATTTCCGGTTGCCGGTGCTTCTGTGTTACTGGTAGCAAATGTTGCTGCTCTAGCTAAACCCAGTTAATTCTTATATTTTCTTTACTATAGCGGTTAATTACCGGCTATACATTTGAGTATACACTAGTTCTGTTTAAGCACTCATAGCTCTCTCCTGTTAGTAGTGATGGCGAGATGAAGCTTCTTGAAGCCCTGAAGCCTTCCAGCCAAATGGTTCACAAAAAGGTTCATTTCTCGAGGCTTCATGTGCACACAAACCCCCCTGCTGATCAAAGACTGTTAAACAGCCAGATATATTATAGGTAATTTTATCAATTTGTAATACACTCAAGACTGTCCTGCAACAGTGCAGCCATGGGAATGACTGCTAAGTAAAAGAAATCAATTCATCTTAATAAATGCATTTCATATATCATTCATGTATTCATTCATATAAATAAAATTTCTATTTTTGTTTAGTGTATTATGGGTATGTAACATGACAATACAATGGAATCTAATATTACTTGTCAAATGTTTATCAATAAATAATTTTGTCAACATTTGAATAACTCATAATGACAGGGGAACAATTGTTTTCAAACTGTTGCAGTGTTTTAACAAGGTAAGGGGCAGTGAATTTGCTTGTGTAACTTAAGGACTGTATAAGTTTTTATTCAGAAACAACACTAACCCACGAAGTGTGAGCGGATCCATTGCGGTATATATATATATGTTCATAAATCGCGCCAATACTCGAACCAGTTCCTGAACCAGCGAGGCTTCGAACGTCATCAGTGACGTCACTCGCCCTAAACGACACAAGCGTTGATAAGCACTTCACTAAACACCGGGATTTCTCGACACGCTCCAAAGCATGGGCACGGTACGACACATCACTACCTGTTAGCGATTTTCCGCTAATCCCATAGTTGTTTACATGCTAGTTAGTGGCTTGCTACTGTAGTTTAGCTTTTAGCTCAGTTAGCGCTGGCGTCTCCCTCTCTCTCTCCCTCTCCTGCTCTCTCTTGCTCGGTGTGTCAAATGTTTAGTTACTCCTCTGCCTCCTTTAGCGATAATGGTACGTGTAACAAATGTAGTTTATTCACTGTGTTGGAGGCGAGGCTCAGTGAGTTGGAAAGGACCATGGAAAGTCAGTCAGCTGTAGCTAGCCAGCCCCTAGCCTTCTGCTAGCCATCTCCCGGCAACTCCCGAGCAGCCGGGAAGCCAGAGAGGCTGGGTGACTGTCCGAAAGAAGCATAGCCCTAAACCAAAGCCCACGGTTCACCACCGACCCGTTAACGTTTCTAACAGGTTCTCTCCACTCAGCGACACACCCGCTGAGAAATCAACTCTTGTTATTATTATTGGCAGCTTCATTTTGCGAAACGTGAAATTAGCGACACCAGCGACCATAGTCAAATGCATCCCAGGGGCCAGAGCGGGCGACGTTGAATCCTATTTAAAACTGCTGGCTAAGGATAAGCGTAAATATGCTAAGATTGTTATTCACGTCGGCTGTAATGACACCCGATTACGCCAATCAGAGGTCACGAAAATTAATGTTGAGTCAGTGTGTACATATACAAAGACAATGTCGGACTCTGTAGTTTTCTCTGGGCCCCTACCTAATCCTACTAGCGATGACATGTATAGCCGCATGTCATTATTCAACCGCTGGTTGTCCAGGTGGTGTCCAGGTAATGATGTGGGCTTTCTGGAGAAGACCTGGTCTGCTTAGGAGAGATGGCATTCATCCCACTTTGGATGGAGCCGCTCTCATATCTAGAAATCTGGCCGAATTTATTGGTGGCCCAAAGCCATGACAGCTCAGAGTTCAGACCATAGACTTAATACAGTCTGTGGTCCAGACCAGGAGGCAGAGTTGCATTCTTACATGCTTCTCTGCGCTTCCATTAGAGCAGTTACCCACCCTTAACTCCACAGAGAGGGTGTCTGCCCCCCTGGCCACTTAAATTATTTAAATCAAAAGTAAACAGAAGAGGAGTTACACATAAAAACCTAATAAAAAGTAAAACCATCACTGCAACGGTACAACAAAATAGGAGAATTAAATGTGGACTCTTAAACATCAGATCTCTGTCATCTAAAGCTGTTCTAGTAAACAATCTAAAATCAGATTATAATATTGATTTATTTTGTCTTACTGAAACCTGGTTGTGTCACGATGAATACGTTAGCCTAAATGAATCCACTCCCCCCAGTCACATTAATACTCACATTCCTCAAGGCACAGGCCGAGAAGGTGGAGTTGCAGCCATCTTCGACTCAAGCCTATTAATCAAACCTAAACCTAAACTAAATTATAACTCGTTCGAAAGCCTTGTTCTTTCACACCCAACCTGGAAAACACTACAGCCAGTTCTATTTGTTATAGTGTACCGAGCTCCTGGACCGTATTCTGAATTTTTATCTGAATTCTCAGAGTTCTTATCAGGTTTAGTCCTTAAAACAGATAAAATAATTATTGTAGGTGATTTAATTCATGTGGATGTAGAAAATGATAGCCTTAGTGCTGCGTTTATCTCATTATTAGATTCGATTGGCTTCTGTCAGAGTGTACATAAACCCACTCACTGTTTTAACCACACCCTCGACCTTGTTCTTGTCTATGGCATTGAAATTGAACATCTAATAGTCTTTCCACAGAATCCTTTTTTATCAGACCATTATTTAATAACTTTTGAATTCCTATTACTGGACTACACTCCATTAGGCAAACATTCCTACACTAGATGTCTATCTGATAGTGCTGTAGCTAAATTTAAGGAAGTGATTCCATCGGCATTTAATTCAGTTCCATGTCTCAATATAACAGATGACTCCTATGCTAACTTTAGTCCCTCCCAAATTGATCATCTTGTTGATAGTGCTGCAGGCTCACTGCGAATAACACTCGACTCTATTGCCCCTCTAAAAAAGAAAATAATAAAACAGAGACAGAGTATACTGTCTTCCTTACGTGTTTAATGATGTACAAAGTCAGACAGCAAGCTAAACTCCATCCATTAAGATAATTTTCCGCCATTTATTTCTGTTGTACAGAGTAGATGCAGACGTATTGGCTCTATAATGAATTTGAGTAAAACTGCAAAAGAAATAAAATACACAAATCACAAACTGCATTCCTTACAGAATATTCATCCAATTACTCTATAAGAAATATAGCTGCATAAGATAAATTAACAGTCTTCTTCTGGAATATGACGTTAACTATACTAACAGTGTTTACTAAGTTCGTGCTAACTGCTAGCATAATTTTAATCTAAACAAACGGATTACTCTGAGAACATACACAATCATAACACTTCAGTAACACATCAGTAAGCATCTATGACATGTATGAGTAAAAAACAACTTACAGCCATTGCTCTTGTAAACATTGTAAACAAGGATCGGCGACAACCAAATCAGGAGCTCTAGACACTGCTACGTGTAAACCAAGAGTGAGTGAATTACAGCACTACCGTTACTGACCACAGAGGGGAGCAGTTGCAACTAAAACATAAATGAAACAAAGTCTATTAAAGAGAATACAGAACACAGAGTCACAGCTCTGTTAAGCCATGTATTCCTATAGACCTCAGTAGTAACGACTTCATGAGCTTCTTTAATGATAAAATTCTAACTATTAGAGACAAAATTCAGCACCTCCTGCCCTCAGCCGGTACTGACTTATCTTCAAACACAGGAATCTTAGAAACAACTGTAAAACCTGATACACATTTAGACTGCTTTTCTCCCATCAACCTTAATCAACTAACTTCAATGATTTCCTCATCTAAGCCATCAACGTGTCTCTTAGACCCCGTCCCAACTAGGCTGCTTAAAGAAGTTTTACCCTTAGTTAGCACTTCTTTACTAGATATGATCAATCTGTCCTTATTAAAAGGCTATGTGCCACAGTCCTTTAAAGTAGCTGTAATTAAACCTCTTCTTTAAAAGCCCACTCTTGATCCAGGGGTTTTGTCAAATTATGGGCCTATATCTAGCCCTCCTTTTCTCTCTGAGATCCTTGAGTAAGCAGTTGCCAATCAGTTGTGTGACTTTCTACACAACAATAAGCTATTTGAGGATTTTCAGTCAGGATTTAGAGTGCATCATAGCACAGAGACAGCACTGGTGAAAGTTACAAATGACCTTCTAATTGCATCCAACAAAGGACTTGTCTCTGTACTTGTCTTGTTAGATCTTAGTGCTGCATTCAATACCATTGACCATCACATTCTATTACAGAACATTTAATTGGCATTAAAGGCACCGCACTAAGCTGGTTTAAATCCTATTTATCAGATCCATATCAGTTTGTACATGTTAACGATGAATCCTCTATGCACGCCAAGGTTAGTCACGGAGTTCCACAAGGTTCTGTGCTTGGACCATTTCTATTCACCTTATATATGCTTCCTTTAGGCAATATTATTAGGAAGCACTCCATAAATTTCCATTGTTATGCAGATGATACCCAATTATATTTATCAATCAAGCCAGATGAAACCAATCAATTAGCTAAACTTCAAGCATGCCTTAAGGACATAAAAACCTGGATGACCTGCAATTTTCTGATGTTAAACTCAGACAAAACTGAAGTTATTGTACTTGGCCCGAACACCTTTGAAACACATTATCTAAAGATATAGTTTCTCTAGATGGCATTGCCCTGGCCTCCAGCGACACCGTAAGAAATCTTGGAGTTATCTTTGATCAGGATATGTCCTGTAACTGTCCCTGAGACATGTTTCTTTGAGATTTTAATTCATATGTTTCATAAATTCTTGGTTATTTGAGTTCATACAGTCGTTAAAATTGATTGATGTAATACAGATCAAATGTTAAAAAGGGTAACATTGATAAGTATGTGTCTAAAATGTATCACCATAAATAATGGTTGGTAAAAATGTAAGGTTCTTTATACAAGGTTTCATTTGTTGTAGAGTACAACAGATCACATGACCAAAGTTTAGTTAAGAGCATAACAATTGCATTATGGGTAAGAGACAGCATGGAGGCAGAGGAAAGACATGCGGCTTCCAATTAACCTATTCTGCATGTAGTCCAAGAGGCGCACACGGTAATTGTGTTTATTTGGTTTACATTTGAATAATATTTGTTGATATCCATTTTTTATGAACAATGTGATACGTTTGTAGGGATTATATTTGATTTTATCAATTTTTCTGTTGTGCTAACGTGTCTGGTACTGTTAGCTAGTTTGAGAGACTTCAAATGGTGCAAAGATGTATATTTAAAATGTTTGTCTATTTTTTGTAGTTTTCACGGTGTTTGATGGAGAAAAAGAGAGAGAGAGAAAATAAATCTTCAAAGACATCTGTATGAAGAGTGGCCTTTATTTCATTGGACGAGTGCAGCTACATGTCCTTTAACTCCCACATAAAACAAACTTCAAGGACTGCCTTTTTTCACTTACGTGACAAAAATCTGGCACATCCTGTCTCAAAAAGATGCAGAAAAACTAGTCCATGTATTTGTTACATCTAGGCTGGATTATTGCAACTATTATTAGGCTGCCCCAATAAGTCCCTTAAGACTCTCCAGCTGATCTAGAATGCTGCGGCACGTTTACTGACAAGAACCAGGAAAAGAGATCATATTTCTCCAATATTAGCTTCTCTACACTGGCTCCCTGTAAAATCCAGAATAGAATTTAAAATCCTTCTCCTCACCTTCAAAGCCCTTAATGGTCAGGCACCATCATATCTTAAAGAGCTCATAGTACCCTATTACCCCACTAGAGCACTGCGCTCCCAGAATGCAGGGTTCCTTGTGGTTCCTAGAGTATCCAGGAATGGGAGCCAGAGCCTTCAGCTATCAAGCTCCTCTTCTGTGGAACCAGCTCCCAGTTTGTGTACGGGAGGCAGACATCCTCCTCACATTTAAGAGTAGGCTTAAGACTTTCCTCTTTGATAAAGCTTATAGTAGGGCTGACTCAGGTGACCCCTGAGCCCCCCCTTAGTTGTGCTGCTATAGGCCTAGACTGCCGGGAGACTTCCTATGATGCACTGAGCTCCTCTCTCCTCCTCTCCCTCTCCATCTGTATGCACTCATATCCCATCAATGCTTGTTACTAACTCAACTTCTTCCCGTAGTTGTGTGCTTTCTCTCCCCTCTCTCTCTCTCCTTCTGTTGCTTTCTGCAGGTATTTCTGCCTCCGGAGCTGTAGAGTCTGGATCTATGGTTGCAGGACACCTGCTGCCCCCGTGTTCCTGCTCTACACCCACTGCTGCTATTACTGTTATTGCTCTTATTATTAGTATTACTGTTATTATATTGCTATTAGTATTATTTCCATTAATATTAACATCAATACCATTACCACAACTATTACTTTACATCTCTATGTGGAACTGTACTGTGCTGCTGTATGTTCTCTTTCCTCCTGCTCTCTCTCTCCCTCCCCCCCTCCCCCTTCAACCCAACCGGTCGAGGCAGATGACCGCCCACCCAGAGCCTGGTTCTGCTCAAGGTTTCTACCTGTTAAAAGGGAGTTTTTCCTTGCCACTGTCGCCTAGTGCTTGCTCATGGTGGGAACTGTTGGGTCTCTGTAAATGTAAGGAGTCGGTCTAGACCTGCTCTATACGAAAAAGTGCCCTGAGATAACTTTGTTATGATATGGCACTATACAAATACAACTGAATTGAATTGAATGGTATCATGGATTTCGGTGAAAATTTAGGCCATTTGTTTTTTGTTTTTTTTTATTATTTAAATGATCCATGAGAACAAAAGTAGCATAGGCATCTGGGGGGAACACAGGTCCCTAGATAGGGAACTGAGTATTCTGATGGCAGTATCACTTCATTGCACTGAAAAGTTCTGCTCTCTAAAATTCCCAGAATGCACTTTAAAAGGGAGTGAGCATCTCTGCTCACTATGCTCACTGACTGGAAGTGACATCACTACTCTTCCACTTATACAATTCACTGTACAATGATTCACTCTCTGCCTCAGGTTATCCTGAACATCCCTCCTACCTACAGATGTGATTTCTGTTGGCAGGTAGAGAAGCCTACATTTATTATTTCTGGTGGTAGATGGAGGCAGATGACCGCCCAACCAGAGCCTGGTACTGTTCGAGGTTTCTGCCTGTTAAAAGGGAGTTTTTCCTTGCCACTGTCACCTAGTGCTTGCTCATGGTGGGAATTGTTGGGTCTCTTTATAATACTATAAAGAGTATGGTGTAGACCTGCTCTTTAAGAAAAGTGCCTTGAGATAACTTCTGTTATGATTTGGCGCTATATAAATAAAACTGAATTGAATTGAATCGTGGTTTCTGTGAAGACAAACCTAACCTGTGGCATTATCATGTGTGCATGTGTACTCAGATAAACTAAACACTGCTCGCACACAGATAGAGAATGGATTAAGAGGGATGTAGAGATTGAGTGAACAAATGAAAAAAAAGATAGTCTGACAGTAGTAAATCTGTTAAACATAGCGTGTACAGACCAGAGTGAACCAACCTGGCTTTAAGCACTCTGTGTGTATGTGTGTGTGTGTGTTTGCAAGTATGCGTGTGTTTACACTGGGCATTCTGAAATTAACTCTGAATCTCTAATCCTCTAGGTTTTTCTACTCTCTTTCAATGACGTAATCGTAAAACAAAGAAGGCAAAACTGTGTCACAAAACAATCAGCATTATAAATGGTTATATTACCATTGAAATGTTCTTTGAAAAAATTCTACTTGTATTTAAGGCACATGTGTTTAAGACCACTAGAATGCATGCGCCATAAATTTACCTTGTAAACATAGGTGCAAAGGTAAGCTCTGAAAATATTCACACAATGTTAATTTTTTAAAATAAGACTTCAGAGGCCTTTTGCAGAAATTCAGAAATCTACCGTCATCTCTCTCATTATCACTTTCATCACGTGTTCAGGAGGAACACCTTAGTGAGAACTGGGCTCTTTGTGTTCAGCAGATATACTAGTTTTGGCAACATGCAGTCCTTATGGACGTTAAACTTTTCACTGTTTAAATGGGTAAAACTGTGCATTAGAAAGCACACACTCATATTAAGAGCCAGGCAAAAAGTATCAGCCACCTGGAGGAAAGTAGGCATTAAATCCACATCCTAGAATGACCTCAATAGTTTTCTGAGGTGGTTAAGTCAACAAAAAGATAAACAAAAGAGAATAATAGAAACCAAGAACACTACGGATATTATTATTTTTTTATTATTATTGTTTTCCATTCTAACAGCAACAATTAAAACTGTCCAGGACGTAAAAGGTCACCATTTATCAGTCCATCCATCCATCCCTTATCAACATCCTAGCTGTTAATAACATGTGTGTCAGCTGAAATTGTATGTGGCTACAGTTATACTTCCTGGTATGTCAGTAAAACATTTTGAAATGTGGTGTTGATGTATTGAGGTTATGGTACTCTCTTGTTTGTTAGAGGAAAAGAGGAGTAGGTAAATGAAAAGACAGATGGTTAGAAGAGAGAAAGGTCTTAATCCTAATGTGACATATGGCCCATGTATATACTTCTCTCAGTGCTCCTCTCTCTATACAGCTCTCAGTACAAACTGTATCACGACCTCTGCATTTGCGCTGACCCCTCACTCCGCACAGTGCTCATACTCACTGTTTTTGCCTTTTTTTTAAAGAAAAGTCCCTTCATTGACCATCTGACTTTTAGATCCTGCTCTCAGTTTCAAATCACTCAATGGATTAGACACGTCTGATATGCTTGTAAGGTATGACCCTTCCACATCCTTCCCTTCCTCCGACATTATGACCACTGACTGGTCATAATGGAGGAACAGTGATTATCTTGTTACAATGGCACCTGTCAGATATATGTACAGTATATATATATATGTGTATATATATACACACACATATATATACATACTGTGTTTATATGTATATATATGTATATACTGTATATATATATATACATAAATACATACTGTACATACATATATACTTATATATGTATATATAGATACACACTTACGTATATATACACTGTATATGTGTATACACTCACACACACATACACACACACATATACGATCAGCCACAACTTTATGACCACTGACAGGTGAAGTGAAGGAACATTGATTACCTCGTTACAATGGCACCAGTCAGATATATAGATACACACACATACAGTATATATATATATATACAGTATACTGTATATAGTATATGTACAGTATATATAGTATATATGTATACACACATATATATAGTATATATATGTATATAAGTATTTATGTAGTCAAAAGCAGCAACTGTTTAAAAAAATGTAGTTAAAGGACTGGTGCTTTTAAGGACATCTTTGATTTTTTTATGTGAATAACAAGTTCATGTCTTATTAGTTAGTCTAAAGGCAGCTTGTTAATAAAACAGAGCAGTATTTGTTTATAGGACTTAAATTTAGTGGAAAAGCAGCACAGTTGGTACTGTTTAGAGCACTGTATTTCTCTTTCTTCCAGCTGGGGGATGCTAAAGATTACCATAAATTCTCAAATAGTAAATTTAATTACCTAAACTGCAGAGGGTACCAGGCCTTTGTTGTTCAAATAAATGAATAATCTTGGACACAGGGATGGGCAGGCAGACAAAGGATCAAAGTCTGATCAATTATGAGTCTGACTCTCAGCCATTGCATTTCGGCAACAGGAAATTCTTCTGGGGATATTTTTTCTGGTGCCGCATTGGCAGAAATGGCGCAGTGTGGATGAATTCTTAAAAAAAAACACTTTTCGGGTGGTAACGCATTACTTGACATAGTAAATGTAATAATATTACCAAAATCCTGTTATCCTACACCATTTAAGCTATCAACACAGTTCAAACTTTAAAGCAAAATTGAACTTTGGTAGAATATTGGGTTGCATGCCTTAAGTTTATTAATGATATTTCACCACCATGTGGACTCAGATCAAGTCAAATGTACAACCCAACACTCTAGAAAAGTTAAATTTTGCTTTAATATGTTGTGCACATTCTGAAATAAGGTGCAACCATTCAGATTTTTGATATGATTTACAGTTTAAGTAATTTTTGGCCTCTTTTTGGCTCTGCTAGAGTGGGTGATGTCACAGTCTAGTTTGTCCTTATATATATAATTCTAAAAATAATTCTAAAAACTGAAATGCAATCTTTCTGATTTATTACAGATGCATTTTTCTTTTTAGGTAACATTGTTTGTAACATTTAAGGCTTAAGGCATGCCATGTGCATTTGCAAGATACATTGCACTGCAACACTAGGTACATATGCATATAACCTGTATTAAGTGAATACATGTTAAATGTACATACACCATATGTTTCATATATTTGTGTAATTTATATCCTATATCAATGCAAAAATATTTTGTATTTACATTTCATATACATATCACATATTTCATATATGTCACATATGTACATAATATGCTATGCATGTATGTGTAATTTGTATATTACACATTTATACAAATACATATGTTATATGTATAAATATATATGTGAGATACATGTCAAAAAAATTATTATACATACATAAACATACATTTGTATGGTCTAGACATATATGTCAATATATGAAATTGTTCCAATTTCTAATAGGTTTCATATATAATTTGTACATATATGTACATATAGGGTTTTACTTCATATGTGCATATATTTCATATATGGAAATTCAATATATGTACATAGATTTCTGTATGGGCACACTTCACTAAATAGTACAAACAAGTTGTAAGTGATTTCTCCCCACTATTTAGATTACTTTTTCCATTACTACCAGAACTACCAGATGTGAATACTAATGATTAAAAAATGCTTATAATGACAGAAATCCTCAAAATAAAAACTGAAAAGGCACCTTGAACACTGACTAAAACTCTAGTGGAATTGGAATCTAAATGAAAGGGGAAAAAATGATAATAATGATAATTTCCCTACGGTTATGTACTACAGACAGACTCAAAAAAGAAAACACACAGACATAGAGCCAGGATGACACATTCTTAAAGCTGGCTCAGTGTTGTGTAAACACACACACACTGTCATGAAAAATTCATTTGAGTTTGATAAATAATAAAAGTCAAATGAAAGCAATCTTGTACATTCTGAAATTTCTCATGACAGTTCTTGCTTGGCAGGCAAACACCAGCTCACACAGACACACACACATACAAATGGCATATCTGTCAGAACAACTCTCAGTGGTGCAGAAAGCACTTAGCCCTTGTCACTTCAATCATCTATTCACTCATCCATCCATCTTTAGAGAGGGCTTGACTGATCACAACGACAGAAAGTGATGTGGTGTCGGAGTGTAGTGAAGCATCATTACTGACTTACAGAGACACAGATATACATAGCTCTATATAACCATCAATCAATGGTGTCAATAATTTTTTGTTTTATGAAAGCTAATACTCATATTTTTGGATTGAAGCTGCCAATAGCAACTATTTCTTGCTTTGAGCCAACATGACCAACACCATGTCTACACAGAAGGTGTGGCGTGAGCAGCACGTTAGTAGAGCAGCAGCAGCTTCAGTGCCATCAAGACAGGATGCGTTCAGGCTGGGTGTAGGTCATCCATGTTTTTGGCAGTGCTTAGAGCCCAATACACAATCATTGTAGTTACGCGCATAAAACAGAAGACAATAGCCTTGCAGTGTAACAATACGCTTCATGCCGCGTTTTTGCATGTATAGTGTGAGTAAAAAATGCAGGCATTATGCAGCCTGTGTAGACAGCTGGATTAATTAATATAGGGGCGTATTTGTTCCATCAGACGCACTTGAGACGGATGACTGAAAAATGTGGCAGAAACGCTTTCTGTGTAGACATGCTATAATCAGTTAAGACCAGCTGGTGGCCCATAAAGGCTGCATTGTTTATTTGACCTCATGAGAAGATATACCTAAGATATACCAAATATAAAAGCTTTCTTCCTCTGGATTGTTTAACCAGTCTGTTACATTTTGCAATTTATTTAGGAAAGTATCTTTTTCTGTGTATTGAGCTGATAATATACATGCTTTTTACGACACTGACAAATTCAACATAATATTTAAATTACATTTGGTGGCTAGGAAATTATTGATATGCATTATTTTGGTGTAAAATAAACACAACAGCAATGAAGGGACCCAAATCCCTGCTGTTGTAACTGTCTGTCCTTGTTGATGATTAAATATAAATTGTAGGTGTGGATGGATGACATCCTGAAAGGAATCACAGTTACTTTTAACCCACTAGTATCACTGAAGTGCAATCTGTCTTTCCATACATACTGAAATTTCTACTCTTGTTTGCCCTATCATTTGCCCCTGGTCGGGGGACCCCTAACAGGTTGGGGCAGCTGTGCAGCTCTCCTAAATCCTAGAGGAGATGGAGTGACTTTCACAGGTTAAGAAAGTTGATAAAATGCTTTTACTCCTGAATCGGACCAAATGTGCTTCACCGACAATTTTGGGACATTTTTACTAATCTAATCGTAACATACAATGAAATCCATAAAAATCCTTATCCTGTTCTATGTGCGTGTGTGTATGCATAATATCAATGTACAAACCAGCTTGTGTGCAGCCTGGACTGACTTCATATCACTTTAAAGTATTTGCTGTCAGAGTCACTAAATGTCTTCACTGCACATCTGCTATTCCTGTCTGCTTGTCTGCCTCTTCTGATTTCTATCTCTGTCTGCCTCCCTCTGTCATTATCTCTACTTGTCAGTGTGTCATCCTGTCTGGCCACAGTTTGATGTTTTCTTTCTTCCTCTTGCAAACTACTTGCCCTTCTGGTACTGTAGGTGGTAATAATGAGCATGTGTATGAGCAGCTCCTGATTGTGAAGGAATTTCCCTTTTAATTCATGTTTATTTGATTCATTGACTGTTTATGATTGATTAATCTAAGTGTGTGTAATTAAACTCTGAAAGTGTTCCTGATTTGTTCCTAAGATAGTATTAGGGTAATTGTAGTTAGTGTTGACCTCATGATCAAAAAGGGGGAATCTGTGAAGGAATTTTCCTTCTTTAGGCTAAAGGTAATAGGACACAGGGGTTCCCCAGGTCACATTCGGGTCATTTGTAAACCTATAAGTTTAAGGTCATGTACTGTCTCTTTCAGAGCAATAGTTCAGATCTCTGTCTCAGGGTGCAGCTGTCCTGATAAGACTGGCTCCAATCCCCGAGGAGACCAAGGTCATTGGCGAAAGACAACACTATGCTCCAGACTCCACATTGATATACTGGCTCCTCTTTGTGTCCTCCAAGGCATGCAATGACGATGACATTAAGTAACATACAACATGACTTTCGTTAACTTAGGTAAGCATAGTTTATTGTTTGGAATCCAATACCCAATAGAATCTTCACACATCTCTAGCTGCAGAGTTAAAATACTCCTCTCCAGGAAGTAGCCTTCAGAATTGGGTGGCAATACACAATGTTTACTTGTATTGCTGTTCTCTGTTCTCCTCGATCGAGCTTCAATAAATGCTTCTGCGTAAGACATCCAGGTCTCCTGAAACTTCTTCACTCACGAGTCAACCAGCTTCCTGATTTCCATCACACTGACCATATCCTAAATAAAGAAAACCCTGTTAATTGGTCAATAATAATACTAATCATTCTAAATTTACCTCAGAAATACTAACTCTGCTGCTATTATTAATTACAACTGCAAAGAATGTCGGTGATTCTACCACTAAATACATTATAACACCTGTATGAAGCAAGGATTAGCTTGTTATGTTTCTCATAATTTTCTTATACTATTCCTAGAAGATGTATATTTTGAGTTATAACTTTAGATTTTTAGAATATTAAAAGTTAACTAATCATAATGGACAATATTTTATGTCAAGAATAGGCTATTTCATTTATTTTTTGGTAATAGTGTACTGTTACTCTAAGAGAGCACACTCTCGCGCCTTTACTTATTCCTGTCAGGTTTAGTGCATATTATTCAGCAAAGAAAATTCAGGGGATTTCACCTGCTTGTGACACGTGTGGGCTAAAAGTTGTTTGTGTTTTTCCAACTCTCCAAGACTTTGAGTGGATGATTGTAAAACTACATCAGTTAGACATGAGTAGGTCGTGACTACCAGCTAGGTCGCATTTTTGCAGTAACATTAGTGTGAAATTAGTATGTCTCTCCAGCAGCTCAATAAGTGTATTACAGACACTCTCCAATTGCCGGTTGATAAAAAAAAAAAGATATGTGGACAGGAAGCAGACATATTACTAGCTTATAGTTATGCTAATTAGCATAGAACGACCCGCTAATGAATCACGAACGGCTATCCTATGTGTGTGATTTTGAGAAACATTGGAGCACTTTGCTGTAATTAGCTAACAGCGGCTAGCAAGTGGAATATCAAGGAATCATGCAGGATGATACTGATTCAGCCACAGTGGAAAAACGGCAAGTGAAACCTACAGCCAAAGCTATGGAAGATACATTACAAAAGAAAATACGTTCAAGGAAAGCTAAATTGGGTCAATTACAGTGAAAAAGAATGAGATGCTTCATTTGATGGATGATGATGGCAATTTGGAGGTGGTCAAGACGAAGTTGACTGTTGAGTTCAATCAGCTCTTTGGAGAGTTTTTTGAGCTGAATATGATAAAGGTCTATTTCAGCAGATGATGTCAGAAGAAGACTTAACAATGATCAGCAGTATTGGTTTGGAGCAAAGGAAAATTTATTCAGTGACTTCATTGAGCAAGTTGATACTTGGATAAATACTTGGACGTACGGAGGAAGCAAGGAAAGTCAATGAAAATGTTCTTCCTTCAGATAGCATATCAGTAACAGCATCTAGGGGAAAAAAAGTCTAAGGTAGGTTCTGGTCATTCTTCAGCATCTTCTGCTTCTTTTGCACAGTTGAAAGCAGAACTAGAAAAGGCTGCACTGATGGCATAGGCAGCAGCACTGAAGCAAAGGCAATCTTTGGAGGAGCAAGAAGCTATGTTTAAGGCTGAGAGGGAAGACCTTGAGATTCGGACTACTTTAGCTGCTATGGACGCTATTCTCAAGGTTTTGCAGAAGCTTGAGGGATCAAATGCTTCACAAAATTATGACGAATACCCTGAGACACATGAGAATCAGCCAGCTTAAGTTGGTCTACAATCAAGGCAGTTGACGGTGAAGCTCTCAATACACTCGCACTCTTCCTCACCGGCTGTAGCAATGCAATGACAGACGTGGAGTATATGGAGGAGTTGGATCATGTAGCAAACGTGTGCCATCATTAATAAGCTTCCATACAAGTTGAGGGAAAAGTGGAGGAGCGTTGCCTTTGATATTCAAGAGAAACAAGCTTGAAGACCCAAGTTTAAAGACCATGTCAAGTTTATCAATACACAGGCTAAGGTTGCGCTACACCCTTTGTTTGGAGTTATAAAGGACAACAGCAAGGGGCAAGCCAAGTCTCCAGTAATCTCATGTCAGAGAGGAAGAGTGGTAAGACGACATTTAAGACAACTGCGACACCAGTGAACAATCAAGCAAGTGTCAGCACAGAGCTAAAGCCATGTAAGAAGGGTCCTACCAGCTCTATCAGCACTTTCACCAAGCCCTGTCTCTTTTGTCAGGGTGAACACAGCATGGTGCTATGTAGGAAAATGAGGAAATCCCTTCACAAAGAGAAGATAGACTTTCTACGTGGAAAAGGACTATGCTTCAGTTGCTTGAAACAGGGGCACTTTGTTTTATTTATTTAGCCTTTATTTAACCAGGTTTGTCCCATTGAGATCAATGATCTCTTTTACAAGGGAGACCTGGCCAAGAATAGCAGCAACACAGAGTTTCAACAGTCAATTAACAGGTAAACACATAGATTTGATTAACATTAAATGATCAGAAAAAATGGCTTGCACACTGCAGGGCTCCAATGTTCATAATTTATTACACCAAGTGATGTTTCAAGCACAACTGCTCTTCTTCAGACTAAAATGGCAATGTGAGGTGCCATCTTAAACGTACACATGATCCCGTCACATGGCGTGGTCACGTTAGTAAAGTATCTAATATGACATCACAGTAGCATCTTTGACAGAAATCAATATATATGTATACAGATGCAAACATATATACAATAAGTACAACTATGTGTCTACATAATATATGGCTCTGCAGTCATAAAGCGCGAAAATTAGTAGTGTAAACCAACATCAAAGCAAATAAACTGTGTGAATCCATTCCCCTCGCCCGGAACAATAGTTTTGGGAGGAGACATACTAATAATATGTCCCTATACGTCAGGGACGGCCATCAACAAGTAGGGAAAAAGTGCTCCAGAGGCACCTCCATTATTCTTATGCTAAGTTTGTAGCCACATACCTACAATATAAAGACCATTAAAACATTTTTTAAAAGTTGTTTTTTTATGAGAACATTTTTTAATTTGTCACTGTCAATGTACTGTCTCAGAGGGAAATATTCTTGGTGGACATTTCACTATTTTAAATAGAAATGTTGCCTTGAGCTGTTTTAAACTTGACCCTACTCATCTAAACCCCATTTTAATCTTGGCAAGCTGTGTAACACTCTGAAACTGTCAATAATTTACAACAGATCTTGAGGCCTGATAATGCTTGACAGACTAATACTCTTAATACCTTTATTATCTGACCATCATGCTCAAAGCTACTTTTTTGGGTACAAAGCTATCTGCTTTCAACTACAGATTTTTTTCATGGTTTTGAAAACCCAAATGAAGCAAAGGTGAGCATTGTGATTCCCAATCCAGAATCACTTCAAATGTCAAAATATCATATATCATTTATTAAAGTGTGAATGTCACAGTTTGCCTCTTAGTCCCTCGCTTCAGCTACACTCTCTCATCCCCAGCCATCTGCATTGTTATTTCTCTGTCACTCTCTCCAGCCACTGCTCACTTCTCCAAGGCCATGTTTCTTCCATCAACTCCCCAGACCTGTCATCCTCCAGCCATCCACCAGATGCCCTCAGACTTTCCCCTGTCATTCCATTCAGCCACTCCCTACGAGTCCACTTCCTTTGTTCCAGTGTCATTTCATCCTGGTTGCCATGTGCCTTGTTGCGTTGCTTCTATGTTGCTTTCTTGCCTGGTGTCTTGCTTTCAAGCTTCTGCTACCCTGCCTGCCTGCCAACCTACCTACCAGTACCTGCCTGTAAGCCATCTATTTAAAATAAATCTTTGAACTCAACCGCCCTTCCTGCATTGTCTGTGTTTGGACCCAGTCCTGCTTTTTCTGAGTCGTGAAAGTGAATTGGGCTTCTACAGTAGATAAGATTGGATAAGACGCATATTCTGTTGTTCTGGTCAAATATGTATAGCAGTCTGCATTTATACATAAACAAAATCTCCACCCTACACACTAATCAAGGGAGCAGTGATCGAAGTCTCATCAATGCTTCCGTAAGTGCCCATAAGGTCCACATTCTGATTTAATGATGTTTGACCTGACTAAAGCATGACAGCATCCTGTCTGTGCACTGACCACAACCTAGAATATTCAGCCCTCTACACTAAACTCTCAAGATTTATTTATTTAATTGATAGGATAGAGAATGCTGACACAAGTCCTTGCAGAAAATGAAAGCACTGTGGATACCTGTAGATGACTACGCATATTTCAATATGTTTATATATATTATTATATATATATATTATTAGGGCCCGAGCACCGAAAATTGGTGCATGGACCTATTGAATTTTTAAGAGTTATTATTATTATTATTAGGGCCCGAGCACTGAAATTCGGTGCAAGGACATATTAAATTTGTAAGAGTTATTATTAGGGCCCGAGTACCGAATGGTGCAAGGACCTATTGAATTTGTAAGAGTTATTAGGGCCCGAGCACCGAAATTCGGTGCAAGGACCTATTGAATTTGTAAGAGTTATTATTATGATTATTAGGGCCCGAGCACAAAGTCTTGCGTGTCTTTCAAGGCAAAAATGAGGTGCTAGGGGTGCTCAAAAAGTCATGAAAATTTGCACACGTCAGGCTTGGCGAAAATAGCGATTTGACATTGGTTCAAAGCATGGGGGGGATAGCGCCACCTACAGTTTTCAAAACAAAAGCCCCCCATTTTCACTTTCACCTAGATGCACCAAATTTGGTATGCACATGTATCATGTCCAGACTTAGAAAAAAGCCTCTTCAAATTTAGCCTATGCCATCTTAAGGCCTTGACCATGAAAAGTTGCATAAAGCTTTGTATTAAGTTGAACGGCGTGCCCGGGACGTGGTGTGGAATTTACGTATTTTGCAAACAGGAAGTGGTTAATAAGTGGACTGTACATTGTCCAAGAGGCCCCAAACTTACCATGTTTGATGAACCACCCACCCTGAAGGCATCTATATGCTAATTTTCAGTCACAGCCATAGCGCCACCTAGTGATAGCAGGAAATGACACGCCTTCTCGTCTGACATGCTACTCCTAGTGGGTTAAGCAGAACAACCTCAAATTTGGGCAGTAAAGCCTTAAGACCTTGATGATGCTTTACAGTGAAAATTGTGTGTCATGGCGGCGCAGCAAATTCTGATGTTTCATCATGAAAAATGAAACTGTTGTAACTCGGGTCCAAATGATCAGATCTTTTCCATATTCCTCACGTTTGATGAGATTCCCGGCCTGAATACATTTAGGGGTCAATACTGAATCAAAGTCATAGCGCCACCTAGTGACAACAGGAAGTTACAGGCCCTATACTTTTAATCAGTACTCCTAGCAGGTTAACCACATCCACCTCAAATTTGGTCAGCAAAGTCTTAAGACATTGATGATGCAAATGGCGTTGCCATGACAATACATTGTTCGCCATAAACAGGAAGTCGTTTTTGAGGGGCTAGGGATACTTGAAAACTCACCAAACTTTGCACATGCGTCATCAGATCAATATTTTCACCTATTTCCAGGCCTCGTACTTTGATTAACTCCTCCTAGAGAATTCATCAGATCCACTTCAAATTTGGGTTATTTAATCTAAAGACCTTGGCCATGAAAAGTTGCGTAAAGTTTTGTATTAAGTTGAACGACATGCCCGTGATGTGGCGTTGAACTTTCATGTGTGTTATGTGTAGTGAATGATCCTGCAATTATTTTATTCTTCCACCAGATGGCAGTGTTGGTTTACTAATGGATAGACTCCTCTGCTACAGAACCTTGAGAGGACAGAGAAACAGACACACACACTGTCCTCTGTCCAAGTAACTATTTTTGAGAGGACTGAGAATGTAGTGCGGCCATACTATTCAGCCATAATATTATGACCACTGACTGGTAATAATAGAGGAACATTGATTATCTCATTACAATGGCACCTGTCAGATATATACAGTATATATATATATACACACACATATATGTACATATACTGTGTTTATATCTATCTATTAGGGCTGGGCAAGTTAATGCGTTATTATCGCGTTAACGCATTAATTAATTAACGCCGACAATTATTTTATCACGCATTAACGCAGTTTTTTTATTATTTTTATTATTTTGAAAGTCCGTTGCTCACTGGCTCTGAATACACATACAGACAAACCATGGGTCACAGGAGGGGTGGGATGTTGATCAGTATTGGCTTGGGATGGGTGTCATCACGCATCTCAACCAATGAGAGCATTTGGGGTGGGCCTAAGACTGCTGCAGCGCTCACATGAACCGGAACAGAAAAGAACTGGCGGGGACAGAAAAATGGAGAAAGGTACCGAACTCTTACATGAACATTTTCATTTTAAATCTCTTCCATACGGCGGAGTTGATAGAATTAAAGTTATTTGTAACCACTGCAAAGTTGAATTTTCTTATCACCGGAGTACTTCAAGTCTGAAGTATCACTTAAATTGATGAGGATCATCCTGCAATTTCCACTAGATGGCAGTGTTGTTTTATTAATGGATGGACTCCTCTGCTACAGAGCATTTGACATTTGACAGATATACTGTAAAGCAGTAGATGTGACATTATGTCATAACTGATGGCATAACCATCTGCCATCTTATCTGGGTATTGTTTACAATCACCACCTATGGGCAGCAACTATGTTTGGCAGCTGTGCAGCATTTAATTGCTTTACTAAAAGGACAAAAGAGACCAGGGAGGCTGGGATCACTCCACACATCAGTATAGAGTAGATGAGAGATTTATTTTTTACAAATGGGTCAACTAAAACTACAAAAAGTTAGTAAACTAGGTAACTTTACCGTTAGCCACCAAGTAACAGACCAGCTGAGTTCTAAGTTGCTGATTGCTAGCTCTCAACAGCATTGATCAGTAAGTTAAACAGTTAAGTTATAACTAGCAAACATTGTTTTAATGTTAGCTACGCTAATTTAGAGCTCAAAAGTAACGTTAACGTTATAACAAAGTTATTAATATTACCCTAACATTTGACCGCTAAGCAGCTGAGTGTAAGTCAAGTGTAACATTAAAGTAAACACGTTAACGAAAAGCACTCGTCTTCACTCGTAATTCCTTTTTAATAAATCACCAGGCAAATCAACACAACAGTAATGTTAGCCACGTCATTACAGCAACACGGAACACTAACCAACCACACAATCAGCCAACATATTTGTTATTCAAGGCCGAGGAGTCGCACTTAACGTTACATGTTTACCACATCTAGCTAACCCAAAAATAGCTGCCTTGAATCCTGCAATCAGTCATCATAATGTTAACATCACTTGTTGTCAGCTTACCTCATGCCTTTACACGCATTTCCTTTCAGTAAAGCAAATAAATAATCCATGTTTTGATCAGGTAAAGTAATCCAGTCGGGGATTTGTACTCCAGTTCAGGTCAAGCTTGCAGTTTTGCAAAATTCCCGTGATTCCTCTGCATTATCATCATACATTTAATGTCCATAACGTTACCTTGCCATGAGAATGAAAAACAACTGTGACGAGTCCAGCAGGAGTTCTGCTGAAGGCATTAACGTTACAGCACAAAGAAAACCTTTCAAAACTAAACTTTATCAACAAAAATAACAACTCATTTACAGTTAGCAAGGCACTTCAACATCTCCTCTTATCATCAAAACAAACCCTGTGTGTGTGTGAGAGAGAGAGAGAGAGAAATATCTTTTCCTTATGTACAATTTATGACAATAAATATATTAATTAAAGTAGGTGTGTTTCTCTCTTGTGTTTCTGATTGTAATTGCCTGCCAACATAGTCCATAATACTGAATCTATTTAGGATTTCTACATTAAAGATATTGCTTAATGTAATATATTAGCCATTCAGAATACCAAAGACAGTTCTTACATATTAAGTTCAGGCAAAATTTTAAAAATAAAATCATTGTCTGCAATACAAGTGCTACTACTGTTTTATATCTATCCTTAGACGGATGTCTGTCTTCATTCTTTCTAAACTTCACTCAGCAATATTACAAGGCAGATACATTATAGCACCTATATTAATTGTATAGTTTATAGTGTCTTTTGTTTTTTGAGCCAACTGAAGGGAAGGGAGGGAAACTCAACTTTGGTTTAGTTTATTTCGACAAATATGAGTTTATATGTACAATATATAAATATATATATTTATATATAAATATGAAATGTGAATAATGAAAAATCTGCTCTGCTGTCGGCTCTGCGTGTGTGTGTGTGCGCTGTCCTCTTAACTATCTTTGAGAGGACTGAGAATCAGTTCTCGACCCTCACGGCCCAACAACCAGCCCGACCCGCCGGGAATCTTCTCGTTTCTCCCGGTTAACCTCTCCGTGCCTGGTGTCCAGTCGTGCAGTGGAGGATGCTGCAAGCCCCGACGTGCGCAGATGTGCGAGGGCCCATTCATCGCTCCTTGCAGCTTTAATTTGGAATGCTTTTTGATGAAACAAGGTTTATGTAAAACTTTTGTATGAGCTTTGTCTGTGCCTTTAACCTCTGTGCTAATTTACTGTAGTTTCATGCAGTATCTCTGTTACTTACCATGGTGGTTTCAGCAATGGAGCCAAAGCTGTTGATGAAAATGTTACAGGAAACATTGACTGGAGGACCTGCAGAGAGAGAGATAGAATGATTACAGTAGATGGATATACGTAATATAGGTTCAAGGTTAATTTAGGTTCAAGGTTCATTTATTTATCATTCGTTGGACAACACACGGTTGCAAGATGCAAGATATAGTCCCGTCATGCTATACACACATAAAACAAACAAAACTATTATTTATGGTGGTGTGCAGAGAATGAATAGAGGAGTCTCACAACCTAGGGAAAGAAGCTGCTCTCTAGTCTGGTGGTATGGCAGCAGATACTTCTGTATCGCTTGCCAGACGGCAGGAGGGTGAACAGGCTGTGGCTGGGATGGGTACTGTCTTTTAGTATCCTTTGGGCTCTGTGCAGGCACCTCATCTCAACAATGTCACTGATGCTCGGTAGATGGGTACCAATGATGTTCTAGGCAGTTTTAATCACCTTCTGCAGAGCCCTCCTGTCCTGGGCCGTTCACACCCCATGTCAATTTGTTATTTTTTCCCCATTTAGATTTTATTATAGATTTTACATAATAGGCAAACACACAAGAAAGACCATATAACAATACAAGGACATGGGTGTTGTACAGAAAACCAATGGAAGAAGGGAGGGGAGGGTTAGAGTGTTATGCCTGCTGTGTTGGAACTGTTTATATGCATTTGCAGTATCATTTTTAGGTCTGTAGAGGGCATAGTTCGTTCAATACCAATACCGTTCAATATCAGCCAATACCTAGTTACAGGAAGTGAGGTAACAGGAAGTTGTTCTTCTTCTCCTTACCGAGGGAAATGTTTTTAGCATACAGATGCTAACCCTTCCTCCAACTGTTTGTTTGCAGCCCTTGTAGTGGCAATATAAGTGAGTGAACTATTATTTATCATTGTTATAGTGCAAACTGTTTCGTAACATTTGACACGATCTGTGTAATTTTGTTAATATAACGATCGAGATTCGATTGCGGACTTTGCTTTGCCATAGATCCGTAAATACTAGATCCGCTACGTCCGCCATTATATGTCAACTCGTTTAAATGACAACTATTTTGTATCGGTTGTTAATTGATGCTTTCCGTACTTTGTCTCTTTTCAGTTTCACAATTTTTGGCATTAAATCCTGTCCAACTACAACTTTGCCTGTTTCTTGGAGGGCGTGATGTCAGAAAGAGTTTAGCTGGCTGTGAATCCCAGTACAGGACAGGAGTCACACTGGGTGTAACAGTACACCTGCGTTTCGTCCATTTTGTTAAAGAGTAAGATCATTTTTGTTTAACCAGAAACACAAAGTCTCGCTCAAGGAAAAGTCTTGCTCTGAAATCTCGCGAGAGGTTGAGTTGTTGCAGGAAGACGAAAGGATCTTACTCTCTGTCTCTGTATGGATTCTTTTCATAATGTTGTCAGACACTTTGAATAACAATCTGAGTCAGTGGCAAAAACAAGCACTTTTGGTGGACGTACTTTTCATAGGCGCAAAATTACGTTGCAGCCATTGCAGCCCATTAGCGGATGCCGGGGGGCGATCTACTGAACCAATTCCAAAACTTTCGGTATTAGTCATTTCGACCCCAAAATTTGTAAAAATAGGGCCAAGTTTTAAAAATACAGGAGTTTCCCTTTAACACATAGTGTGTCCATAGGTACAAATGCATGCACATGATCATACATCAACACATTCTTTGCTCCATAAATGTAAATATACTTTAATTTTTTATTATTATTTATTTTCATTTCATTTTCTTTTTAAATAAACAATTACTGTAGAGGAAGAGACCAGTGGGTAATATTGTGAGGAGACTTAAAGGTTGAAAATTGCTTATTAACTGGTGGTCTTTCCTGGGTTTTGGAAGAAGACATATTGTGGCGTTGCACATTGTCAAAGGCATTGACTGATTTTCTGTCATTGTGCAACTTAACCAGCAGTGGAGACAACACATCCAGAAAGCATTTTTAAAATTCAATGGTGAATCCATCACCTCCAGGGTTCTTACCAGATGAAAGAGATTTTATAGTAGACCCATTAGGCATAATGGGAGTCTCCAACTCATCTTTCTGAGTTACATTTAATACAGGAAGTGGGACATTCTTCAAGAAATGATCCAAGCTATGGTCTTGTACTGTGCACTCAGCTTGATATAATTTGAGCAGTAGGTTGTTCTCTGTGTACCATTCTTCAAGATTGTTGATTTCCTCCTGATATGAATTCTCATAGTTGTCTGTAATCCGGCCGATGGTAGCGTCATCCGCAAACTTCACAACAGAGTTCTCTCTATGTCGGGGAGGTCCAGTATCAGGTTGCAGAGTCTAGTACTCAAGCCCAGAGTGATAAGTTTTCAGTTTCATGATGGAGATTGTATTGAATGCTGAGACTAAATCAACAAACAGCATTCTGATGTAGGTGTTATTTTCAAGATGTGTGAGGGCTGACCGGAGGGCAGTGGAGATAGCATCCTCTGTGGATCTGTTGGCTCTGAATGCAAACTGATGAGGGTCCAAGGTGGCTGGGATGTTATCTTTGATGTGCCAGAGAACCCGTTTCTCAAAGCACGTCATCAGAATGGAGGTGAGTGCCACAGTGTGGTAGTCGTTTAGACTAGACACTGCAGACGTTTTAGGTACAGGGATGATGGTGGCTGTCTTGAAGCAGGTGGGAACACTCTCCTGTGACAGTGATATGTTGAAAATGTCAGTAATGACATCGGCTAGCTGGTTGGCACATGTTCTTAGTACATGCAGCTTTTTTGGCTCTGGATAGGGCCCTCACCTCTCCATTCATCCAGGCTTTTTGGTTGGGGAATGGTTTTATTGTCTTTGTGACCATATCATCAACACATTTGCTGATGTATGTTACTGATGATGTATATTCCTCAAGGTTGATTCGTCTCTGAACATGTGCCAGTCTGTGCACTCTAAACAGTCCTGTAGAGCTGCTGTAGCCTCATCTGTCTAAACTTAAACTATTGGGAGCTGGGAGTAAGTAGGCAGGAGAAGCAGGGAAATAAGGTCTGATTGTGGGGGTAGGGGACGGTTTTGTAGATGCCAGAAATGTTTGTATAAACGTTGTCCAGGGTATTACTTCCCCTGGTGGGGGTGTGGACAGGCTGATGGAATTTAGGTACAACAGTTCTGAGGTCTGTTTGTTTTAAATCACCAGCTACAATAAAAATTCCATCCAGTTGTTTTGTCCTGTGACTGCCGATGACCTCATACAGTTCCTGGAGTGCATTTTTTTAATTTGCACCTGGGGGAATGTAAACAGCACAAAAACACTGGTGAACTCCCTGGGCAGATGATATGGTCGACGTATTAAAAATAAAAACTCGACGTGTGAGAAACATTTTCCATCAACTTTTGACCACATTTGAGCGCCAAGCATCACTGATGTAAACACAGCCTCCCTTCATCTTACCAGAGTCTTGTGTTCTGTCGGTGCGGAACATGGTCTGCCCCTTAATCCAGGAGCCAGGTCTCTGTAAAGATGTGGGCACAACAGACTCTGAATTCTCGTTGCTGAGTTAGCCTGTGTCTTATTTCATCCATTTTATTTTCTTGCCACTGGACATTAGCCAGAAGTAGGCTAGGTAGTCGTACAGCCTTAGGTCCAAGCTGAGTTAGTTTAGCTCTTATCTCTCTTCCCCCTCTTCCTGGGGCGATCGCACCACTTCATTTGGTCCGGCTGGACTGGCTGGGTGGTTGGAAGATGTTGTTGGCAGTGATCGTCTCAAACTCTGCTGCACTTAATCCAATCCCTGCGCTTCATTTTCCAATGTTGGATGCATTCAATCTTTAATCTTAAATCACACTTAAATTGCAAACTAAATACATAAACCTGTGTGACCAGTAAGCCATTCTGCACAGCTTAGTTATACAAGAAATGGAGGTGGGGTTTTTTGTCATTTTTGAGGCCATGGTTAGTGGCCACTTAAATATATCTAGAGGAGAAAAATTATAATCACCTCTCAGTATAATATATGAGAAGACCTGGACTCCTTCTGGCCCATCAGGAAACTGCTGATTTTAAAGAGAATGAGAGGAACTCATATGAATAGCCATTATTGATCTCCACCCCAACTCCACCTAACAACATATTAATCTTTCTATACTGCACTGGACTATTTCAGGGTTGTACTTTTCTAATTACCAAATTTGCAAAAATACTCGCTTGTGCTCCAAGCCTGCACCAGTTTTTGCAAAATCTAAGCCCTATAGATAGACTAACATATTCATCCATTAGTAATTTAGAGCCTTCAATTACCTATCCTGCATATGTTTGGACTTTGTAAGGAACCTGAGACACAGACATTTTATGGTGTCAACTATTTTCAGAATCAAGGAGTAGCTCTTCAGTTGTTGACATGTGAATTCGGGATATTTCAGAATGATACCAATATATCTTTACAGCACAGCAATGTCAAAAAGAAATGTGATTTACTAAAAGGATAATTTCTTTGGTTATCTACAAATATATAAAATAAAAGTCCTTCCTCCTTTACTTCCTCTGTGTCCTTTAGTTTTGAGCACAATGAAAGTAGGAGCAGAACTTCAATTAATTTCAATTAATGTTTATAGGATGACTGGCAAGAAATTGTGACTACTGACTTTGGTAGAATGTGCGTAAAAAGCAAGTAAGAAAAACTCAAAATACAAAATATGTCATAGACTACATCCACAACAAATATTTACCTAACACGCAGAGGGGATACAAGTGGCTGCCTCTCAAATATTGTAAAATAAAATGGAGTTGAACAAAATCATTATCTTGCTGTCACACAATCTATCCATGTTTTTGTGGCCAGTGCCTCTCAGGGGAAGTTTACTTTTTGCCCTGTCTGTTCCTGTGGAAAAATACAGACAGACAAATAGACAGCTAGGTAGATACCTTTAAAGTTCGGTCTTATCCTGGCATCATATCCAGATGTCCTCCCCATCAGTTTGTCCAGAAAATCAGAGGGAGACATTGGGACCTGCTGTGTCCTCGCAGCATTGTCCATCTCCTTACACTGACCCACACTGTCATAGAAGAAAAACACAGATAACACAAGAAATCATCTGTGACATTCACATATTGCACATTTCATAGCAGGATGTGCACTTTGTACTTTACTGACAATTTGTAACAGCTCTGATGTTTGCTATTCAAAACACCTTGGGCCAGATCCATAGACACCATGAGGATAAACCTCCAAAAGACAACTTTTGAATCTAAAATGTCCGACCAAGAACTTGAATGATTTAGGAAATTTTCTTAGGAACCCTGGATTTGATATGGACTAGACAGTCACTCTTAGCTTAGGCACACAATCATTTATAACAACAACATTTTAATTAAGTCAATGGAGTCACAGCAATCAGTGGATTCACACGAGTACGCAAAGTCCAACTTTGGTGAATTTTGACACAACATTGCTTGACCAACAGCGGACTATCTTGACAGTGCTGACCTTTGAGGGAATGAGGAAAATCCCAGAATCCACAGGATCAGCTGTGGAGCAACATCCAATTTTATGTAACCCTGCTCTGCCGTAGCATAAGCTGCTCCACAAAAGAGGCATGGTTATCTGTCTGTTGCGACACAGGACGTGGTACAAATGATTGAATTAACTGTGTTAATTTACTGGGCAAGATCACAAGTAGTAACTATGTCATTTTTAGCAGTATTTTGTGAGGACCTGTGAATGAATTATCAAAAAATAATTTTAAATGGGATTTAAATGATGTAAAGTAGACCCATGGGATGGCAATTTATGAAAGGGGATATCTATCTCCCATCACCCTGACACTGATTCCATGTGAATCAGTACCTTCACAGTGGTAAGTAAAAGAAGGCTCAGTCCAGCAGTCCAGTACACTCGGCCTGGGTACTGGTGACAAGCCTGGGAGCAGTAGAGAGAGCAGGGTGCGCTTGCTTTGCTGGCCTGGGGAAGTCATGCAGCTTCAATTTTGTGGAAGGTAAGAAAGTAGGATGTTTTTTATCTACAATGATTGTCAAACATACGAGGGCATAGTGCTCTATTTGAAAGTATAAACTCTTTCATAATATACAGTTAAATTAGGTTAAAAAATGATCAGCTGTTTTCTTTGTCTTGTCTAACCAGAAAATAGAATATTACAGGAAGACTATTGTCCCATGTAATAAAGCATATGAATTATTTGCAGCTACTTCAATTCGAACAGCCTCTAACATAACTGAAACTGTGTGATAATGTACAACTTATTGTTATGATTAGGGCTGTTTTCCTCCCCCTTCCCTTATGTTTCCTGGTTTTCCCTCCTCCCTGTGTCTGTCGGTCTGTGTTGTATGTCTATGCCTGGGCGTGGCCGTCAGGTTCCTGTTTCTGCCAACTCTCTGCGCTGTAGCTCATTCAGCAATCACCCTGCAGTATTCAAATACCCGGTACAACCCTCCAGTCTTCCCCAGATCGTTCCATTCCCCAGAGTGGTAACTACATACAGGCCGCTTAATCTCTGATTAAGTTCTCGAAGTTCAGTTCGTTTTGTGATCCCTGCTTTCCTGTGCTTCAGGTCTCACTCCAGTCTGTTACCAGTCTGCCCAGCTTGCCCTGTTCTCGGCGCTGCCAACCTGCTCGGTCCTGCCCAAGCCAGCCCAGCCAGCCTACTCCACGGCTCGGCCACCTGCCCGGCCCTGCCTGCCCTGGCTCCTTCGACTACAGATATCCACCTGATTCTTCACCAACACCTTTCTGCAGCTTTCCCAAATCTGCTGTGTGGGAAATAAAGCTGAGAGATAACTTTGACCTGGCTGTGTTTCGTGTTCTGTTTTCAGGGTCACCTTTGCCTAATCATAACACTTATACCATTTGTATATAAAAAAAAACATGTTCATATTAAAACAATATAATAAAATGTAACTTGTAATGCTAACATGCTATTTGTGTATCATAGAACTGAGAGAATGAGAATCATGGAGAATCTGCAAGTATCTACTCAAATATTTGCATGATGTATCCAATATGAAAGGACTCCATGCACAGACTGCATAGAAATACACCATGTTTAGTAGTTGCTAACTAAGCTTAAGCCGAATACTCAGCAGGCAACTATTAAATGTAATGTACTGCAATACAGTCTTTGTGCATGGAGTCTTCTTATTACCTGACATGCTTCATGCAACTCTTTTTCCACCTGCAACAACGTTATTAAGAATGAATTAAGATTTACTGAATCTTACTGTAAGTAAGTTACTAAGTAATGTCTCTTGAGTTGTCACTTTCTAAATGACAGTAACCTAATCAGTTGCATAGGTTTGGGGTCCGTTTCTCCAGCCACGCTATTGGGATGCTGGAACCCAGAGGAACAATTTCATTGTTGGATGCTTTTGAAATTAGTATGTGTTTAATAAACTTTGCAATTGCATACTTTTGCAATTTACAATTTTACTGTACATGTATTTTATGTCTTTTGTAAATAACAAGTAAACACATTTTACACACACAACACATTTCCTTGGGATGAAGTCATGCTAAATCTTTCAACCAAGCCATTCTGGAACAGATTAAGCCTCAGCTTCATCAAAGTCAACAGAAGGTGGTATGTTGGGTTGAGCTGGAAGCTACCTATATAGAGAGGTATAAGGTGTTCAGCCACTGAATAAAAGGCAGCAAGCGACAAGCCAGTATGGAGCAGAGAGAGAGCTTTGGTCCTAAGCAGAGTCTTGTGGAGAAGTTCAGCACATTGTGTTCCCTGGTCAGCAGTGGTGGGCAAAGTCATGAGGGGGAGACTTGAACTGTAGCTATGGTTGCCAGGTGTGCAGTCCTCCCACTGGGTCCCAACATCTCTCTGGGAGTTTGGCACATCTGGTTGATCCATGGCCTCATGCTCCATGCTGGGTGTTGCTTTGTCATCTAGTAAAAATAAAACAATATGTTACAATGTAACAATATGTATGTATGTATACAATAATCATTTCCCCACTGTACACTGCTGTAAATGAGACATTTCCATGAACTATCAAATAATCCAGAATGATGGCAAGTGGCAAATGATCTGATCTGTACTTTGCCAGATTATGTGGTCATTATTAGCCTACCTGGCACTACAGACAACCATAGATATGCAAGGTGTTTCAAAAGTAGGTATACATTAGTAGGTAAATGTTATTTCCTGGTGTTAATGTTTCATATAATTTGTAGTATTAGCTACTGAATGCTTAAATTGAATGCTGAATTACTTTGGTAACAAACTTCACATGATACAGCCTGCCCTTTTCGCCATTATTATTGTTTTTATAGTTACAAATTGTCCACATACTTTTTAACAAAACCAGTGTAAACAGAAGAGCCTGATAATTGATAATGTGACGTACCTGACTGCCTGACTAGCACCCAACATGGTTTCTTCAATAGATCTTCATAGCCATGCCACTTCTCTGGGTAGGGATGCTCTTTTTCTTTTTATCCACAAAGTGGAAGGAACACAAAAGGACATTTGGGTGGGTTTCTAGGGTACAAAGCCTTCAACCAGAGCTACGTCCTCCTTCGGTGGTGGGTGCAGGTCGTAAGGTGCTCCACAGGTACACAGAGACCGAAGTTGAGGTCGATGTTCAAAACATTCCTGCTGTAAAAACTCCTGTTGTTTCTTCCAATTGTTTTGGCGCTCTCTTACTGAACATATAATACTCGTCATTTTTCGTTCGGTAACGCCATTTCCCTTTCCTGTAGTTGTGTGCTTTCTCTCCTCTCTCTCTCTCTCTCCTTCTGTTGCTTTCTGCAGGTATTTCTGCCTCCGGAGCTATAGAGTCTGGATCTATGGTTGCAGGCCATCTGCTGCCCCCATGTTCCTGCTCAACAGCCGCTGCTGCTATTATTGTTGTTATTGGTCTTATCATTAGTATTACTATTATTATATTGCTATTAGTATTTTTTTTATTAATATTAACATCAATACCATTACTACTACTATTGCTTTACATCTCTATGTGGAACTGTACTGTACTGTGCTGCTGTGTGTTCTCTTTCCTCCTGCTCTTGCTCTCTCTCTCTCGCTTCAGCTCCGAACTTCTTGTCAGGACTCACTTGTTTGAAATATCAAGCTTCTGGTCAAACTGTCTGTCTGTTGTTCAGTACAGAACAGAAGCTGTCAATCAAAGGAGGTCGTGTGTGTGATTGCATTAAAAGTGACCAATCATAATAGGGCCAGTGCCTCCCGTAGTTTCCTCCCCCAAATTGTCAAAAGTCAGGTTGATTCACACGAGCAGAATTCAACTTCGAGAGTAGAGTTAAACTGCGAGAGAGTGTATGCCCTCCAGTGCTCGCCAAGCAGAAACTCTCTTGCATGTGGTGGCTGCTTTGTGCGCATGCAGCTTAGTTCTATATGTTTAGTTTCTCGCTCGCAGCTGCCTGTACTACTCTTGGTTGTTGAATTTGTGCGCAAGGAGTTATGTTGTGCGACTGGCAGTTAATATCTGCGCGTATGAAATGTTATAATTTGCTTGTGAGCATGTTTTATCGCGCTCGCGACTTTTGACATAAATCTGATGCCATAGATATTGTGCACTGTCCATCATAATTAAGAAATATTATATTCTAAAAAGGTTGATTCAGCTACCACAAGACCACAACGTTCATGTCAATACAACCAAAGCTGTATACTTTCTTATATAGTTGTGTACTATTTGTTTACTTATTTGACAGCATAAATACTCTCACTGTGGTCACACTAACACTGCCACAGCTGCACTGTGGGGTGTGTTGCTTCATCAGCAAAGCTATGCTGGATGAGGTGTGCTTTGTCAGTCTGTCCCTGTATGTGAGTGTTTGTAGCAGACCCTTTTATGCCATGTTTTACTTCATCTACAGTTCCTCAACCACTCAGACTGTAAAATTGTGTGAGTCTGACCATATGGTATCATTAAAGTAACACTGTCATTTTATACAGACATGCCACAACAATGTGTGTGTGTGTGTGTGTGTGTGTGTGTGTGTGTGTGTTTGTCTTCTGGGGTGAATGGGTAGTAGCTTCTAAATGCTAAGGTAAAGCTTGATGATCCTGAAACTACATTTGTGTATCAGTTGAGACAAGAGGGAACATTTCCAAAAATAACTCTGCTAACTGCAAGGGTTGTGCTGCTAAACACACACACACACACACACACACACACACTCAGCACATCCAAGTGTAGTTTCAGGATCATCAACCTTTACTTTGGCATTAGGAAGTAGCTACCATGTACCCCAGCAGGGAGTAACTTTATACAACAGAGAACAGAAAAATGGTGTTTAAGAGTTTGATTACTCATTTAACCTCTTCTAAACATGCACTCACTGCCGTTGACAGCAAGAGTAGTGGTGTGTCTAGACTTTTTTGACTGGGGTGGCCCACGTGGGGCACTGACTTATGCAGGGGTGGTATAAACTACATGCGTGCACATGCACACACAGACACACGAACATACACACACACACACACTCTTCTTTAATTACTAACATTACATTATCTTACAGTTTCTTACATTCCTGTGTTTAATTTTTTTATTTAAAAGATAAATAGTCCCACCAATCATAACACAGCAGAGTGGCACCATACAAATGTAGTTTAAAGCTTCCATACTTTATTCTTTAAGTCCTCAAAAAGTAATTATTCCTCCAAAAGTAGGATACATACAAAAGAAAACAATGCATATTCGAAAATGCAGTCACAGTATAAAGTACCAACAAAATTAAAATAAATAAACCTATGTGGACAAGATCTTGTATTGACAAAACCGTGCAAAACTTCAAATCTACAATAGAAATCTCTTACAGGAAATGTGCTACAGTGAAATGCCACAAAAGCTACAAGCTGCCTCTTGCAACATAGCCCAAGATTTGTTAATTATAACCATTCTGGACATTTAAAACAATTTAATTTGCCTGTTCTTGTGTTGGCTTGCAAACCCCAGGCTACTCCCAGGACACAAGCCTGAACAAGAGTCAGAGAGAATGGGATTCATTCATTTCCAATGAGCTCTGGGAGACGAGGAGCAACAGAGAACAGAGCAACAGCTGGAGGAGGGATCTTACCGACTTGGAGACAGGAAAAAGTCAAGCAGAGTTCAACTACAAGCAAAGTAATTTCAGCGTGCGCCACTTTACAATCAGCGCCTCATACCCAGCTGGCCCTAGAATCAAGAAAGAAAATTAGACAGCAGAGTGTTTCATCACTGGAAACAAATCTGTGTTGTGATTAGGGAAGAAATATCAGCAAATAATTGAACATACATCTGTTCTCATTGTCATCTCTGACTTCAGCACCGACTAGCTTGGGAGTGATACAATCTTTCCTCCTGCCCTCGGCCAGAGAGCTCTGACACAGAAACACGCCGCTGGGAGTGTAGAGCTACTTCCTGGTTGCTGCATCACCACACACTGTCTGTCTGCTGTCTGTGTGTGTCTACCCATGGATGTGGATGTGTCTGCTAGGAGTGTGAGTCATGCTCAACATCATGTATGTGTGTGTGTCTGTTTATGTTTTCCACCTCTCCCTGGTACAGTTTCTTTGGACGATACGGTTAACAGTCACACTCACACAGAGTTGTCAGCTCAGACGATCTTAAATCAGCTGCTAAGCTTCTTAGGTTGCTGTAGCGTTACCTCTCCCCATCTTTTCTTCTTCTTTTCCCCTCTCCTCTCCTGCAATTTCTTCTCCTCTTCTTTTTGCCCCCTTTCTCTTCTATACTTTCCTCCTTCAAAACATGAGAGAACAATAGGAAGCAATATAGAGAGACACAGGATAGCATCCAATGCTTATCAATAATGGATTAGCTTTTAGAACTATTGTCTCTCTCACACAAAGGCCATTTAAAGAGGAGAGCTGAATATATTTAATGTATTTTTTTCTATCCTGTTTTAATCTGCTGCTGCTAATTCTCCAAACTTTATTGCAATGAGGTAACACAGTAATAATAGACTCAGAGTCACAAATCCCAGAAGATTCAGCATCAGCATTCATCTGAACATATAAACAACATATCATCTGCTCTGCAACTAAGATGCTAAAAAGCCCAACCCTGGCTGGGAGAGGTCTGGTTTGAAGAGCTGACAGAATTATTTATAACATGCTCTCTGATTATGCAATGAAACATCCCCATGAAGCCAACATGAAGAGACAGAGAGAAGAGGCCTTTTACATCTGGCCATACCGAGTGTGCCTAGGAGACCTTGGTTTATCCCTACCATTATGTAACACCCTATCTCTATCAGCACAGCAACAAGCATGCAGGAAAGCAGAATGTTCAAGAATCCATTATTCTAGTGTATGATCTGTGGATGTGGATGATGAGTGTGAGCTAAATGTATTACAGGACTGTTCAGATCTTGAGCTGTCATTAAAAATTTTATCACCCATTTTATCACCAGGGATGTCCACAACATTCCCTTAGACTGAACTTCAGTTTACGAAGTTTTTATCTACAGACTAGATCTTTGCCGTTTGGGCAAATAAAGGCCTTTCGTAATGTACATTAATAGTATGCATCATGCTAGTATCGCTCTGATAATAATTAATAAAAACAATTTTATGCATCTCTTACACATGAATTAGAGCATGGCAGTGAATCAGTGTGCAATTACATGCAGGGTGCAGGTGTCTACTCCCATATCTATCTATTGATATTAGTCTAATGTCCATAACTGATGCATTAATACAGTAGTTGTTAGGCTGCAACTAGCCTAATGATTATTTTGATTATCGATTAATCTGATGATTATTTTCTAGATTAATTGTTTCAATGGTGTAGAAATTGTCTGAAAATAGTGGAAAATACTTGTTTAAATGACTAAATTGGTGTCTTCAAATAGGTGGTTTTGTCCAAACAACAGTCTACCCCACCCCACCCCCAATTCATATCTATCTATCAATTCTTTTATCTATATATTGTATATATCAATTTACATCACATAAGACTAAAAACAGCAAATCACATTTTAGAAGCTGGAACTGGGGAATGTTCAATCTTTACTTGGAAAGAAGATATAAAAGATTAATCAATTATCAAAATAGTTGACGATGAATTTTCTGCCAATTAGTTGATTAATCAGTTACTTGATTAATCAACTAATCACTTAATCTGCAAATAGTAATGAATAATAGAAATGTTTAAGTTCATTATCATGCAGCTAATTATTGCCAGATGTATCTCCATACATGTGTTGCACTGTGTCAGCAGGAAACAGGTCACTTTCAAGTAAGATCTTGTAGAGTTGCAGTCCTACACGCTTCTCTGCGCTTCCATTAGCGCAGTTACCCACCCTAAACTCCACAGAAAGGGTGTCTGCCCCCCAACCACTTAAATTATTTAAACCAAAAGTAAACAGAAGAGGAGTTACACATAAAAACCTAATAGAAAGTAAAACCACCACTGCAATAGTACAACAAAATAGGAGAATTAAATGTGGACATCAGATCTCTCTCATCTAAAGCTGTTCTAGTAAACGATCTAATATCAGATCATAATATTGATTTTATTTTGTCTTACTGAAACCTGGCTGTGTCACGAATATGTTAGCCTAAATGAATCCACTCCCCCCAGTCACATTAATACTCACATTCCTCGAGGCACAGGCCGAGGAGGTGGAGTTGTAGCCATCTTCGACTTAAGCCTATTAATCAAACCTAAACCTAAACTAAATTATAACTCGTTCGAAAGCCTTGTTCTTAGCCTTTCACACCCAACCTGGAAAACACTACAGCCAATTCTATTTGTTATAGTGTACCGAGCTCCTGGACCGTATTCTGAATTTTTATCTGAATTCTCAGAGTTCTTATCAGGTTTAGTCCTTAAAACAAATAAAATAATTATTGTAGGTGATTTTAATATTCATGTGGATGTAGAAAATGATAGCCTTAGTGCTGCGTTTATCTCATTATTAGATTCAATTGGCTTCTGTCAGAGTGTACATAAACCCACTCACTGTTTAACCACACCCTCGACCTTGTTCTTGTATATGGCATAGAAATTGAACATCTAATAGTCTTTCCACAGAATCCTTTTTTATCAGACCATTATTTAATAACTTTTGAATTCCTAGTACTGGACTACACTCCATTAGGCAAACATTCCTACACTAGATGTCTATCTGATAGTGCTGTAGCTAAATTTAAGGAAGTGATTCCATCGGCATTTAATTCAGTTCCATGTCTCAATATAACAGATGACTCCTGTGCTAACTTTAGTTCCTCCCAAATTGATCATCTTGTTGATAGTGCTGCAGGCTCACTGTGAATAACACTCGACTCTATCGCCCCTCTAAAAAAGAAAATAATAAAACAGAGGAGGTTAGCTACCTTGGTATAACCCGCAAATTACAGCAAACATCATGAAAACTTGAAAGGAAATGGCGTTCCACCAATCTGGAAGAATCACATTTAGCCTGGCAAGATAGTCTTAAAATTTATAGGAAGGCCCTCCGTAATGCTAGAGCAGCCTACTACTCATCATTGATAGAGGAAAATAAGAACAACCCCAGGTTTCTGTTCAGCACTGTAGCCAGGCTGACAGTCACAGCTCTGTTGAGCCATGTATTCCTATAGACCTCAGTAGTAATGACTTCATGAGCTTCTTTAATGATAAAATTCTAACTATTAGAGACAAAATTCAGCATCTCCTGCCCTCAGCCGGTACTGACTTATCTTCAAACACAGGAACCTTAGAAACAACTGTAAAACCTGATATACATTAATACATTAATTACATTACATTTTCTAATTACATTAATCAACTAACTTCAATGATTTCTTCATCTAAGCCATCAACGTGTCTCTTAGACCCCGTCCCAACTAGGCTGCTTAAAGAAGTTTTACCCTTAGTTAGCACTTCTTTACTAGATATGATCAATCTGTCCTTATTAAAAGGCTATGTGCCACAGTCCTTTAAAATAGCTGTAATTAAACCTCTTCTTAAAAAGCCCACTCTTGATCCAGGGGTTTTGTCAAATTATAGACCTATATCTAACCCTTCATTTCTCTCCAATATCCTTGAGGAAGCAGTTGCCAATCAGTTGTGTGACTTTCTACACAACAATAAGCTATTTGAGGATTTTCAGTCAGGATTTAGAGTGCATCATAGCACAGAGACAGCACTGGTGAAAGTTACAAATGACCTAATTGCATCCGACAAAGGACTTGTCTCTGTACTTGTCTTGTTAGATCTTAGTGCCGCATTCGATACCATTGACCATCACATTCTATTACAAAGACTAGAACATTTGATTGGCATTAAAGGCACCGCACTAAGCTGGTTTAAATCCTATTTATCAGATCGATATCAGTTTGTACATGTTAACGATGAATCCTCCATGCACGCCAAAGTTAGTCACGGAGTTCCACAAGGTTCTGTGCTTGGACCAATTCTATTCACCTTATACACTATATGCTTCCTTTAGGCAATATTATTAGGAAGCACTCCATAAATTTTCATTGTTATGCAGATGATACCCAATTATATTATTTATTATATCAGTCAAGCCAGATGAAACCAATCAATTAGCTAAACTTCAAGCATGCCTTAAAGACATAAAAACCTGGATGACCTGCAATTTTCTGATGTTAAACTCAGACAAAACCGAAGTTATTGTACATGGCCCCGAACACCTTCGAAACACATTATCTAAAGATATAGTTTCTCTGGATGGCATTGCCCTGGCCTCCAGCGACACCGAGTTATCTTTGATCAGGATATGTCCTTTAACTCCCACATAAAACAAACTTCAAGGACTGCCTTTTTCACTTACGTAACATTGCAAAAATCAGGCACATCCTGTCTCAAACAGATGCAGAAAAACTAGTCCATGCATTTGTTACGTCTAGGCTGGATTATTGCAGCTCTCTATTATCAGGCTGCCCCAATAAGTCCCTTAAGACTCTCCAGCTGATCCAGAATGCTGCGGCACGTTTACTGACAAGAACCAGAAAAAGAGATCATATTTCTCCAATATTAGCTTCTCTACACTGGCTCCCTGTAAAATCCAGAATAGAATTTAAAATCCTTCTCTTCACCTTCAAAGCCCTAAATGGTCAGGCACCATCATATCTTAAAGAGCTCATAGTACCCTATTACCCCACTAGAGCACTGCGCTCCCAGAATGCAGGGTTCCTTGTGGTTCCTAGAGTCTCTAAAGTAGAATGGGAGCCAGAGCCTTCAGCTATCAAGCTCCTCTCCTGTGGAACCAGCTTCCAGTTTGTGTACGGGAGGCAGACACCCTCCTCACATTTAAGAGTAGGCTTAAGACTTTCCTCTTTGATAAAGCTTATAGTAGGGCTGACTCAGGTGACTCCTGAGCCACCCCTTAGTTATGCTGCTATAGGCCTAGACTGCCGGGAGACTTCCCATGATGCACTGAGCTCCTCTCTCCTCTCTCCTCCTCTTCCTCTCCATCTGTACGCACTCATATCCTAACTACTAACTCAACTTCTTCCCATAGTTGTGTGCTTTCTCTCCTCTCTCTCCTTCTGTTGTTTTCTGCAGGTGTTTCTGCCTCCAGAGCTGTAGAGTCTGGATCTATGGTTGCAGGCCACCTGCTGCCCCTGTGTTCCTGCTCTGCACCCACTGCTGCCATTACTGCTTTTGTTCTTCTTATTAGTATTACTATTATAATATTGCTATTAGTATTATTTCTATTAATATTAACATCTATACCATTACCACAACTATTACTTTACATCTCTGTGTGGAACTGTATTGTGTTGCTGTATGTTCTCTTTCCTCCTGCTCTCTCTCTCCCGCTCCCCCCCTCCCCCTTCAACCCAACTGGTCGAGGCAGATGACCGCCCACCCAGAGCCTGGTTCTGCTCGAGGTTTCTACCTGTTAAAAGGGAGTTTTTCCTTGCCACTGTCGCCTAGTGCTTGCTCATGGTGGGAACTGTTGGGTCTCTGTAAATATAAAGAGTCGGTCTAGACCTGCTCTATATGAAAAAGTGCCCTGAGATAACTTTGTTATGATATGGCGCTATATAAATAAAACTGAATTGAATTGAATTGTATGTTGCTTAAAAGTTATATGTGAGTTCATGTTAAATGTTATTTTGTTATTGCCAATCTTTCCGGACCTCTGACCTTAAATAAAAAGCAGATGCGGACCTTTGAGTAATAAGTTTGAGAACTCCTGGTGTAGACCAATTCACTGATGCACAAACTAACCTGCTTTGTCATACCGCTTTCTCTTCCCTTTTCCCTCTTCTTCCCTGCCTGGACAACATGAATGTACTGTGTGTACTTCATATGCATTTACTGTAGTTAATGCAATATCTTATTTCAGCTAGCTAGCTGAGTTGGGATTGAGAGGCGGCCATTGGCGGGCGGAGAGCATTAGGCACGTTGGGTTGTGTGTGTGTGGGTGTGTGTGTGTGTGTGTGTTTGTTTGTGTGTATGTGGGCGTGCAACGTGTTATGTCCCATGTCCATGTGTGCAAGTGCTGATCTGGAGTCATTTGGGTAAGATTTGGGTATAAATAAATGATTTCATTTAAAGTATGGATTTTTATTTATAGATATTATTCATGTATTTTGCATGCAAAATAGGTCTTCCCAACCAGCGGACAAAAAATTCATCCCGCAGCGACACTTCAAAAGTAGGCCAATTCAGCGGGAAAATAAAATGTATAAAGAAAATCCAAAGAGAAAATAATACATATGTTTTGGGAAACAAA